>LSSN01002687.1:0-20444 GCA_001970855.1 Smittium culicis | reverse complement strand
AAAAAAAAAAAAAAAAAAAAAAACCTAAAAAGAATCATCGCATCTGAGTCATAAAAAAAATGTAAACTAGTAAGATTAAACTTTGACCCTATCCTGTCCAACACTCTTTAAAAAAACCAAATTTATCGATTCGTTTATGATTGGTAATGAAATACACTATTTGCTATTATTCAATTAAAAACCAATATTTCTTAAAATCTCGGAGTTAAATTATTTTTGACGAACTCAGTTGGCAATATTTTATAGATCAAAAATAGTCTACCGCCTGGAAATGGGTTAATCTCTGCCCAATCTTTAGAATTTTTTGAAGAGATTATGCCCATTAGCCCAATATGAAGTATATCTGCATTGCATACGTTTAGTATTACTTGGTTTAAATTCCAAACTTCAATTACTTCGACAATTTATTTACTTTATTGCCTTTACCTATTTATACTTAAAAAATATCTGTCGTCTATATCACTCTTTATCCCTTTTTCAGACTAGTTTCTGTAGTTTACTTACGTTTTGGTAATTCCTTTTGCATTCTCTTACCGCGAACGATGTCCATAGAAAATATCAATGGTAGGAGTTAATATTATCTATAAAAAAACTTTTTAGCACATTCATAAGGAAGTTAATGAATAGTAAAAAATATTTCGTTAAAGAATTTATTCTATTTAAACTCATAAAAATACTGTTTTTAAAAATAAATGCTAAAACTGAACCAATTGTTTTATTAGATGATGATTACAACCTCCCTATTGCCAGTTATAAAAACCTCAAACTCATTACATTCAACATTCTCTTCAAGCATCCAGTTTTTATGATGCCTGCAAGGCTTCCTACCTTTCTAAATAATCTTAAAAACAATTTATACCCTAAATATTTTATATATTCCTTTCTAGCTGCTGGCTGTGAAATCATTCCTGAAAACTTAAATATAAAAAATGTTCATATCGACAAACTCTACGCCAAAGCTGCAATCAAACTAATTAAAAAGGAAAAAATTACTCTTAATCCACTATTAATTTGGGCTACTTTATTACTATCTATCTATCATTGGAAACATATCGATTTACCCCAAATGAACTACTTATCAGGTATTCTAAAATTTTATTATACTATTTTATAAACACACGATTCTTCTTTTTATTTTTCTCATACCCTATAAGCCAAATTTTTATTCTTATAATAATTTTGATTTAAATAATAGGTCTATCACAGCTGTAAGCGTTTTGATTTATATCGTCTTTTAGACTTTATTGCTTCGATTTGTGAATATAGTTTGATTAATTATTTTATTTATTATTTAATCTAGGATCATCAAAAAATTCAAAATCTACAAATTCGACTCTATCAAAAGCTTGAATAAAAATTATTCGTCTGAAGAAAAAGAATTTATAAGACGAGTCTGGTGGACATACTACTTATATTATTCTGGGGTATATATTTTTTCAGCAGGTTTTGTTTCTTTTAGTAGTTGTGATATTTTCGTAAAATATCCTGCTAATGACTTTTATTGGAAATATGGTGGAGAAGTTACTAAATGCGACAAAGATATCTCAACACTAAACTCCTACGCAAACAAAAATTTTAACAAATCCCTTCCTTCTGATAATTACTACTTTCTATTATCTATTTATAAACTTTTCAATGAAATAGTTTCATTCGCCAGTACTAGATGGTTATCGATAAAATTAAACCAAAACCAACAAAATATCAAATTCATTAAACTTTCTTCTTCATTAAAATCGCTTAAAATTCTTATCGACAAACGCTACCCAACTTCTATTTTCAGTGAGCACCATTTATACTTGAACTTTTTATCTAGCTTCGCCCTATCCAAGTGTTCCGATTACATCATCTTTAGCTATACTGTCCATCAATTATATTACACAATGAACATTGTTTTGCAGCAATCAGAGCTTGTTAGAAAAAAAGATGCATTAATACATCCAGAGAGAATCAAAAATGCTAAACTCGAGAGTTTTAAATCAGCTTCTGAATTTGCAAGCCTATTTAACTGGAAGTGTAATAATATTCCAAAAAGATTATGGAGCTACAATATAACTCCTTATAAGCTACATTGTCTCACCATTTTGACTAATTTACACATCATGCTAATAAAAAATAATGGAAATAGCACTGAAATTTATAAAACATTTATTAATAACTATCTCAGCTCTACAAAATCTTTACCTCTATCTGATCTAATTGAAATATACACCAAAAGTCTCCTCGAAATTAAAGAATTTGAATACATTAATGATCTCAGAATGAGTACTCTACTTTCTAAACAGATGAAAATTTATAGCATTTCGGAAAATGATTTGCATCCATGGATTGTTCCCAAATACGCCTCCTTCTGTAAATTCATTTGCTGTTTTGCAAGTAACTACACATCAGTTGATACAGCTGAGTATCTCTACTTTGCCAGCTGTAAAAATCTTTTCAACATACAAAACCTCAACACTAAACCCCTTCTATAATTATGTAATAATAATTATTAATTTTATTGCGTTTCCTTAAACTTACACTCACAATTTTGTACCCTTTGTATATTTTCTGATGTTATAATCGCTTCCTTTTTTTTCCTTATAATAAAATTTGTACAATTCCCCCCCCCCCCCGCTTTTTTTACTGAAAAAAGCATCGATTTTGACTATAATGAACAAAGTAAGTTTTTTTTATATTTATTCTTTATAAATAAATAAATTATTAATTAGTTAATAAGTTCTGAAAATTTAACCTTGCATAATATAAATTTAAAAATATTTTCGATATGCTATTAAATTTATAGCGAAAATTTTATCAAAATTTATATAAATTGTCATCTAATTTTATACTTACAATATGAACAGTCATTATATTGATCTTATTACCACGATTTAATGATCAAATTGAGGTACAAGAGTTATACCGTTGTAGTTAATACTTTTTTTTAAAAATTTTATTTGCAGAAAGATTAAAGAAAGAAAACTTATACAAGCTGAAATCGATATTTATCTCGATAATTATAATTATATTTATAATGTTTAAACAATTAAAAATAAAAAATATCGACACTTTAATAATTAGAATCCCAACTTTAATTAATTAGCGTTTTTTTTAAATTTTTAATCAATTTTGAAACTCTAAAGCATTCTAAATTCAAAATAACATACCAATTAGCTATTATGTGATTGTTCTGAGGCTATAGACCTTAACTGTTAAAATAATGCATTTATAAGAATATTAGCCAATTTCGCACATTAGAAAAGTATCAAAATGAATAAACATTATTTGTGTCTAATACTTCTATTAATTTGCGTTATCATTTGTGAAAACATTTCCCAAAATTTTATTGCTTATGATCCTCAAAGACGCTATACTTGCTCATTCTCACTGTACCCTTTTCATGAAAAAAAAAAAGTGTTTTATTATGTACGTATGAGCTAATATTGGATTTTTTTTTTAAATCGGTTAATTCTTTTAATGATAAATACTGTTTCAAGCTGACTCTATCTGCTTTGAAAAGTTGATCTCGATCTAAGAAAATTTCCGAAACTAAAGGTTACAACGAGAATTGTAAAAAATTTTTCATCATAAATTATAACTACTAATACCAATTAGATATATCTAGTGACTGAATCAGGTAGTATAATCATCGATGTTTTCTATTGATTAAAAATAGTTACAGGGAATAGGAACAGGAAAATATAATTTTTGAAATGATCTTATCCTAGAAATAACATCGCATATCATTTTAGATTATTTCCATGAATGGAACTAATTATTTTAATTAATAACATTTACCGAACATAATTTCAGATAATAAATTTCAATAGATAATAATGTATATAGATTTTAAATCCATATGTGTAATAATATGATTTGGATTTGAAAAAATAGACATCTAATATATAAAGCTCTTATCCAAAAAAAAATTTTTTTTTAAAAAATAAAACTAATTTCAATACTAAAAATGGATTATACGGGGCTCGATGCACTAAGGATATAGAACATTATATCATTTATTTCTGTCAAGCGCCAGGGTTTTTTTTATATCACGTAGATATGTTGAAACTATAAGTCTATATATTCCTAATCAAAATATAATAGATATTTTTAGCTATCATAATTTTAGGTTGAAATTTTATATAGTCAATAAAATTTTAAACAATTCTAATATACTGGTTTTTTTTTTGAAATTTTATGTCTATTACGAAGATTTGAGATAAAGCCCTTAGCCCTTTATGAAGCCAACGCTCTTAAACTCATATAAAAATAATAATTGACAAAACCAAGTAGCAAAGATTAATAGTTCGATAGTTATAAAAAAATAGCAAACTATATTTAATTACTAAATAGTAATTTATCTAATTTTTATTTGGTTGGGTAATTATGGCAGTTAAAAAAATACCAACAGCCTCTGAAAGATTTTAATCCTTATCAGAAAAAAGATTATGGAATATTGATTTTATAAATTAGTATATTTTTAATGTGTAAAAAATTTATATGCTCAGTAGAGACAGGAAGAAAGTTAGTGTTAAGCGAAACCTGATATCTTTGTTTAGTCACTGCCATTTTTTTCTCTTTTCATATATCCCTTATACTTCTACTCTAATCTCTGATTTTTAGTTCCAAGCTATTAAAATAAAATTATTTAAAATCTAAAATTTTTATATTTATATATTCTCTTTGAGTTGAATATACTAATAATTTAATGGAATTCGGCATTGGAATATTTTTATTTGACGTTTTCCGTTTATTGCTTGAAAAAAAAACTGGTTAGTTTAATTCATCAGTGACTTTTAACTGAATTTATAGCGAGTTTCTAAGCTATAATGAAGTTAGATTTGAACGATACTCGGATTTAATTATATTTATTGCTCCCACTTGGCTATATTTGGCAATCTAGAACTAGCATAACTCCCTGGAAAAAATAATAAAATTTTCTACGAGTCAGAAAACAAAAAAAAGATTTACTTTCCGTGAAAAGGTTAACTAATCTAGATTTTTAGCATTTCAGGCGCTAAATGGGCCTATTTAAACTATAAAAATTAGCTTTCAAATAGCATACAAAACAAGTAATATCGAAATTTAATGATTTGTATGACATATATTAAAATGAAGCCAAATAAAGTAAATTAAAATTTGAATCATCCATCTGAAAAATTTAGAGATTTAAAGTTGATATTCCCAGAGATAGAGTATTTTACTGTCTATTTAACTAGGTATGCCAGAACTTTCCAATAAAAATATGATGGACAGATTTTAGAAGGAAACAAAACTGAGGTGAAATATTAAAGTATAAAATAGAAATGCATCTAATTATCAAATTTTCAGATAATATGTCTTAATTTGGAACTTAATAATTTATATTGAGACTATTAAAGTAGCGATAACTTATTATAATGAAGAGCTAATATGTATAATATTTCATTCTATAAATTTACGCCTATTTTAAAGTTATTTTTTGTCTCGGAGAATTTATTAAACACTATTTAAAGTATACAATAAACCAATCAATATAGTTTAAAAGTTTAAAATGCATTTAAAAATAATTTTCCATTCAAACACCTTCAGCAACGCTAGCATCTTTATGCCTACTGATATTTGGTTCAATGGAGCTGGTAGTTCAGTTATATTCTACAGTAGAAGTTTTCTATGGTTTGCGGATGTCATTCAAAAAAAATTGGCAGTTTCCGGTTCAGGATTTTTATTAACTTTTCTACTTTTTTATGATTATAATATATGTTTATCAAACCCAGCGTGAGAAAAAAAATACAACTACATAATAAATAACATCATTTATTTATGAAAATAATAAAATGAAAAATTAAATAAATAAACTGAAAATTAGAGGTATCTTTTCTAGCTAATTAATGTTATTATTAGTTGTAAATTATTTTATTGAAAGCAATATTATCAACCATGAGCTCTCTTTTTTATTAACCTTGAAAGTTGAAAAATGGTTTATTGTAATAAAATACATTCATAGTAAGTAATATCACATCTGATAGTGTTTACGGAACACATTATGAATTGGGATCGAATTATTTATTCCTTTCACGGGCGGTAGACTATTTTTGATCTACTAAGTATAGCCAATTGTGCTCAATTATAATTCCTTAATCCCAAGGAATTATGAATTATTGGCCTGTTGTATAATTGCAGCAAATAATAAATTTACTTATAAATCATAAACGAATCATAAATTTAATTTTTTTAAAGAGCGTTGGACGGGAAAGGGTTATTGGTTGTGTTAACACTATTTGGGGGATTCTTTATGAAGAGAGCGCTTTTATGTATAAAAGTTGCATGGTAAAAAATTTGATATTTATTTTTATCCAATAAAAATAGCTTAGTGTTTTTTTTACCAAATAATGCATACAAAATAAAATAAATTAATATTAAGAATAAAATCCCTTTCGATTTTAGCCAATAATAATTTAAAATGAATAATGTTCGTCCCAATAATTTTAAGCTGCAAAAGTGCTTTCTTCGTTCAGAATCTCCCACCTGATTAATATGTGCCGCTCAAAAAATGCATATCGGAGTTGAAAATATTAATTTAGAAATTGAAATTATGAAACGGAATAAATAAGAAAAAAAAGAAATTTTGATATTTTGAAACGGAATAAAAAAAAAAAAATCAAATTTTGAAATTTTAAAACGGAATAAAAACAAAAAAATCAAATTTTGAAATTTTAAAACGGAATAAAAACATAAAAGAGAAAAATATAGATTTGTAAACGGGACTATAATCTTCCTCAAAAGCTAAATGTGGACACTAGTTCACGTTTCAAATAAAATACTAAAATGCTGAGCTAAAAAAATATAAGAAATTGCTGAGCTAAAAAAAATCCAATAAATTGATTTAAGACAGAATAGAAGTTGTTAAAAGCTTATTATCAAATATTTGAACCAAAAACTATTGGCAGTAATCATATATTAGCTGGCTTCAGGTATAAATTTACAAATGATAAATAACCTACAAGGCAAATAAAAATAATTACGATAATTAATTATTAAAACAATTGTAAGAATAGTGATAATTAAGAATATTACGCGATATTAAGCTTATAAAATATACGCATATTATAAATGAAAATATCTGAAAAAGAATTTCTGGGAATGGTTATTTAACCCCTTTAATGGGTGATAGACTCTCTTTGATCCATCAAACATAGAAAACACTGATCAATAAAAATAATAAAATTTTAGACTCAAAAATTATTGGTTTAATGTGATAAAGCAACAAATAGCTTGCTTGTATATAAATCATAAACGAGTCATTAAAGAAACTTTTTTAAGAGCGTTGGACGGGAAAGGGTAAACACTATTCTGATCAACGCTCTTTAAAATTGCGAGTTTAACGATTCGCCTATTATTTATAATTATATTAATTATTTGCTGCCATTATAGCAGTGACCAATAAATTTCAGCATCTCGGAATTATTTTGATGTTTTTATACTCAGTTGGCTGCATTTGGTAGATCAACAACTATATAACACTCAGGAAAGGGTTAATTACTGAAAATGGCTAGTAATAAGTACACGTTTCAAAAAACCAAAAAAAACATAAATAGAAAATTGACATGTTACTTTATTCTAAAAAATCCCGAACATTTTGTTAGCTTATCATTTTTTATTTAATGGCCAATTTTCGGTCTACGTTTAAATTTATCGAGTTCTTTCTTGGTAAAATTCCAAACAAATCATCTTCACAAATTCTCCCGATTTCCTCATAATACAGCGCTAATAACGTCATAGCTAGATGCATTCCTCAGGTACATTTATTTAACTTTTTCTTATAATAAAATTTCTGCAACTAAAACTGTAAATCTGTTATCCCCTAGCAAAAATTTAAAATTAAATTTAACACCATTGAAGCAATTACATTTTCATAATATAAATTTTTATAACTTCAATAGATGATAAAGATTTCGATTTTGATCTTCCTGAACCAAGCTATAAAAGCTTGAAAGCCATAGCAATTAATGTCATAAGTAGACATCCAAATATCATGATACCTATTAGACTACCCTTATTCTTATACAAGCTCAAAAACAAACTGTTTCCGAAGTATTTTTTATACTCTTTTATAGCAGCTGGAGGTGAAATAATTTACAAAAATTTAGGAATCGGTGACGTGCACATCGAAAAGTTATATGCCAAAGCAGCAATAAAACTTATAATTTCGGGAAAATTAAGCCATGATCCTCATCTCCTATGGGCCTGCAGTCTACTAGCTTGCTACCATTGGAAGTATCCAAATATCCACGAAATGGAAAAAATTTTCAGTATGTTTGCTATTTTGATATTCAATTTCTTTTATAAACCTATAATTTATTCATTAATTTAATTACTGTAATATTACTACTTTAATCTAATTTAGGCTTTGCAAGAACGTAAGATATTATTTTATTATTTTAATATATATCTAATTTCCTGTAAGTATCTAATGCTATATTTTTAATATAGATTATTAAGAAAGTTCAAATATTATAAAATCGACTCTATGCATTCTTTTAAAAAATGCTTATCTAAAGACGAAGTTGAATTTTTGAGGCGAGCCTGGTGGTCCTATTATATTCACGAAAATGGCTCTTATTTATTTTCTCTAAGATACCCTCCTTATCAAGAAATGGATATATGTGCGAATTACCCTTCTAATGATTTTGTTTGGAGGTATGGTGGTCAAGTCGCCGAATGTGATGCTGAAGTTTCAAATTTAAACGCCTATGCAAATTTAAAGATGAAAGCAAACTACCCGCCTGATAATACATACTTAATAATAACGTTATTCAGGCTATTTACAAAGATAATGAATTTTACGAGTGTTAGATTTCTTAGCAATAACACAAATCAGGATCAAATAAATTCTAAATTTTCCTTCCTGGATTCTTGCCTAAAAAAAGTTCAAGGGACTATTGATAAAAATCACCCTTCTTTTGTATTTAATCAAGGCTATACCAACTTATATACGAATTCCAGTTTTGCTGTTTTAAATAATGTTGAAAATATATCCTGTAGTTATACTGTTCATCTTTTACACAATACTCTGACAATTCTTTTATACCAGTCGGAATTAGTAAGAGTTAAGAGTGCTCCAATTTCCCCAGAAAGAGTCAAAGCCGCAAAATATCAGTGTCTATCAGCGGCTACAAAATTTGCAAGGCTATACAAATGGAGAAATGATAATATTCCAAATAATCTATGGTGCGTCAACCTTGAACCATGGAATGTATTTTCACTGACACTTTTAACAAATTCCTGCTTTATTCGAAGGAAAAAAAATATTAGAAAAAACTCCACATATGAAAATTTTGTTAAATTGAGTCTAAGCAACTCTAAGGACACTGTTATTCACGATTTTCTCGATATGTACATTAAAAATCTGTTTCAACTGAAAAAGTCCGAGTTTTTTAAGTACCGAAACATCCCTAATGGGATTTTGGACAAGATGAAAGAGTACGAAATAGCCAAAAATGACATCTTTCCTTGGCTAATTCCGAAATATTCAACATTCATAAAATATACATGTTGCTTTGAAAGCAACTATTCACCAATTGACCTCTATGAATACCTTTTTTTGCCCTCTCTTCAAGATACTAAGATTATTAACATAGAAATCAAGCCATTACCTTAATTACAACCCACCCCCCCCATTCCACCAATATTCGGGCTACATTTGCATTTTTTAAAATTTATCTCACATCTTCATTTGACAAACCGCAACTTTATATCTAAATTCATTATTCTATTTCCTATTCCAAGTACCGCTTTCCATTACAGCAATTTTTATACCGCAAATTGTATATGTAAATAAATAAAAATCTCTAGAACTACATTTTCCGGCAGAAGCTTATCTAACCTTATAACACTATGTGATTTATATGCCATTAATTTCGACATTTTAACTATATTGTTTAATCTGTATTTAGAATTTTACGAGCCTTTGCCGACTTATATCCTTAAATTGTTTTTTTTATAAAAAAAATTTAGATTTTTATTAACTCTTTCCTGAGCGGTAGACTACTTTTTCTCTACCAAATATAGTCAACTATATTCAATTACAATCTTTAATCCCGAGAACTTTAGAGTTATTGGTATATTTCATAATAGCAGCAAATAATAGATTTGCTTATAAATCATAAACGAATGAATAAATTCGGACTATTAAAGAGTTATAATCATGAAAGGGTTAACCTCATAAAATCAATGTTTAGCTTAGGGATTAATCTATATGTGGCCAATAGGATATTAAATGTAAAGTGTAAACTATTTAGGATATTATGAACGAAAAGAGTATACTACAGATTATAGCTATTGAGCGGGCAACTTTAAAGTCGGTATCATTATTTTTTGAAAAGAAATTAAAAAAAAAATTTCTTTACACTTGTTTGATAAGAGAATAAAATGCGAATATTATTATCCTATGGTGATTGTGCAGCTTTATAAATCGTTACTTAATGGACTAAAATACTGATCCTTTATTTCAGAATCCTCGATTTTTTTTTTAGTAAATAAAAAAAACATGAAATCAAAATAAAAGCAAAAAATTTCAAAAAATTAATTTATTTTTTTGTAGATAAACTATTGGCTATATATCGTAGAAAATTGATTATTTTGGGTTTTGACCAATTATATACGCTTATACCAAAGCTGGCTAAAATTGCTAATAATTTCTTAAAATATGCAAGTTTTTTTAGTTAAATCGGCAAAGACCATCAAATATTCTTATTTTAACTTTCTATTGAAATCAACAATATCGACCATTCGCTCCACATTTTCCTCTCGCCTTTTTAAAAAAATTTTTTTAATAATAAATAAATAGAATCAAACATTAATGGAAGAACTAATCTCACAGCGAATCGTTCGAAGATCAACAGGATGTTTTCGATGTATTAATGTAGGGCTAAGGTGCGACCGCATGCCTTATGGATGCACTCAATGTAGTAGATTAGGATATAAGTGCAACTACACATATAATTTTTGCACGCCAAACCACTTATGCGGAACTCAGAGGACGAAGTTCCAGCTGCTGAATTTGTCGAGCAAGAGACAATCAAAGAATTTCATCAACAACAAGTTCAAAATTAAAAGGAATAGGAATTTGAAAGCGAGGACTCTAAAAAACGAGGAACAAAATTCAATTATTTTGGCGAAACTGCGGCTTGAAGACGAAAGTAAGCTAAGTAGCTGCCAACGCGAGACTAAAGAGCAATTAGCAAAAGTATCTTTCAGTCATTTGGTTAACGATGTTCTTTTATCAAACGAAACTATCAAAGATAACACTAATAGCACAACTAGGCAAAAGAGCTTGCCTCTACCGAGTAGTGTAAGTTATTATATATATTTAAAATTTGACACCGTTTTGGTTATATCGCTTAGTTTCATATATTTTTAGTAAAACATTTAATATCAGCTTTATTAATTTATATTAGGCACTAATGAAATCTATGTATGAAGCGATAGCTGATGCAGAGTCGTCCACAAACATTGGTGTAAGCTTGACCAACAGGCTCGATCAGTCAGTGATCCTAGCTCTAGGTAATTCTGAAAATCTAACATTCTATATTATATTTAGTCCAAAAAAATAAGTAAATATGCAATAATTTTGGATAGCTTTCTACAATTTTTCCAAATAATGATATGGGATGATAACTTCACGATCATTATTAAATTTAATCCGATTTTCGATTCATTATTATCAATTCTCAGTGGAGCAAAGTGTAGCCATTCATCTAAACCATTTTATTTATTTATTTGTTTTTTTTTTTCTTGCGTGATGTTTTGTAGGTATTTTGGCCCAGGAATACTGCAACTACCTCTTATAAAGAAAGTTTCAATGATAAAAACGTCAACTATGTACATATATATATACTAGTCCTCACCCATAGCAAATATCTCTTTAACTAATATAGACTTGAATAGTTTATTTGCTCTTCTCAATAGAATGTTTACAAACTTGGCCATCTCGATTCATTATTATAACTAAATGCTTTTTTTTCTGCGTATTTTGGCTTCAAATAAGTCATGTGTGTGATTTTATTGGCCTGAAATTTTTTATGTTTTTAACCAATTATATCCTCGATACTCCTCAGATGGCGAGCGCTCGATTAATATTATTGGCCCAATACTACTATTTGCAACTTATTCATTTGTTGTCTGGTCTAGATCTTTCCCAGCTATTTATTAATTTTATTTAGCTTTTAATTCCATAGCCATTTTTGAACTAATAGTTTTCTTTATTTAAAATAATGTTAGAGCTTTTCTTTTAACCCTTTAAACATTTCTCAATTTTACTTCATTTTATTTCTCAGTTTGTATATTTCTTAATATTTAACTTTTGGCCAAATTGAGGCCTCCCTAAATAAACCTTCTATTTACCTACCTTTATATCTTCCCGTTACCTATTTTTCGTTTTTACACTTTTAATCACACTAAATATACTTTAAAAATCGCTACAAGTAATTAATTCCAGTTTACATTCTCCGAAAATGTCTGGATTCAATCCACAGCGTGATATTGGAAATGTCAACGAGCTTATCAATGTATCTAAGAAATGTTCATTTTACCTATCGCTACACTATTAATTTTTCTCAGCTATACTTTATAGTCTTAATTCATAGAATAAATATAGATGTTTATATTCAAATTTCTTGTTATAATTTTACCTTTATTGATATTTAGAAAGACTTTGATCCTGATTCTTTTATCGAAGTCGTCACTTCAAAACTCAATTTAACTGGGAAAAATAACTCTGGTGGTAAATATAAAACTTTTTAACTTTAATATTTTCAAGATTTATTAAATGCTCTTTTTACTATTTTAATTTATACAAGCATTTAACCCAAAGCCATACATCAGGACTTTTGAATATCTGATCGAAAATCTCGAAAGTATGAAATCTCAACTCGATGAGGATATAAGCAGCCTATCAATAAGCTTAAAAAACGAAGAAGAAATTCATAAAAAAAAAATATGGAAATTCCGTATGGCTATCAAGGTATCTATCTCATCTCCCTAAACCCGTTTTTCTTAACTCTGTTCCATATCATCTTTTTAAATATTAATTAATAATTAGGCTTTTGGTTCTAACTTTGCCAATCTTGAAAATGAAATCAATCAAGTTGGTGAAAATTTCATCCGAGTCGGCGAACAGCTCGAGCGTGTCGCTAAAGAAAAATCAAGAAGTGAAGAAATCAAAGAATTGGTTGACTACTTTGCCGAATTTAACGCTGGAAAGCATGATTTGATTGACCAATTGAAAGACAACGGCTCTGAAGGCCAAATAAAAGTATTTTCTTCTCACTTTAATAATTTTTTTTAACTATTGTCTTTTTGAATAGCTACCTTATAGCTATTATCATCAATTTTTTACAATTTTATAACAAATTCTTCTAACTCTACAGGCTGCAAATACTTTGCGAAGATTAAACATGATTGTTGTAGATTCTGATTATTCCAGCAGCAAACACGTCTCGGTAAACATAGTTATATACCCTTTGTTTTTTTATTTATTTTTCATTTCCCTCTACAGCTACTTTTATTCTAGCTCCTTATCACTCTATTTCTTAAAATTTAAACACAGGCTAAAAAAAATATTGAAAAATACTCTGAAGAATTTGAAAAAGTGTTACTCGATAACTTTGAACTCGCTTATAAAGATAAAGACATTAAAAAAATGTCGGTAAGTACACCTCTTCTCCATATTTCATTGTATATCGACTTTACAGTTTTTTTTTGCTTTAGTCACAATGCTAAATATTGTTACCTCCTAAATTATATCAGATAAGCGCCAGGACCTTGGTTGCATTTAATGGCGGTCTATCTGTTGCCAAGGCTTACATAAACCAACACCCTTTTTTTTTGGAAACTATGATCGGCGAATCTCACGCTAATATTGCTGAAGCTAGCTATAAATCTCTCGAAGGCGTATCAGATATTTTAGGACTCCCCCCTCCTCCTGATAGATGGCTTGTTCAAATGTTTAACGACACTAATGATATGGTTGAAAAAGATTGGAACATTATATCTTCTGTTTTCCCAAATCCTGTGTATTTGCTACAAATGCTTATTAAACGCGTCTTTGAACAAACTGTAATTCTACCTTTATTCTCTACTTTGTTATTTACATTTTTCAGCTATTCTCACCTTTTTAGTATTTTTTATTACTTTTTATATTTTCTTTTAATTTATGTTTTCTTGGAAAATAGGTACAAAGTTATCTTGATAACCTTCTTACCAGAGCTGAAAAAAGTTCCCCGATTGCATTTTTGCGTGTCCTTTGCTCATCTCACTATGCCTCGAGCCAGTTAGTTGAGAAATTGAAAAAATTTGATATCTTGGTCGTTACTCCGACTTGTGTTTCTCTAGAAGCTGCTCAACAGCTTGCTATATCTCACAACGCTGAAACAATCGACTTTTTGGGCGCTCGCGCAAACAACTTTTTAGAATCATCAGATCTTTTAGCTTCTAAATACAGAGTCAGCGATACTAGAAACAGTTCAATTTTTAACAGAGATAACGCTAACAAAAATGACCAGTACAACGACAACCTAGAAATGACTCAGGCAGTAGCTGCAATGATGACTGGCGCTAATCGTCTTTTGAAAGCCTCAAAAGATTTTGCAAATAACCGTGAACATTTAAACTCGAGAAATAACATAGACCTAGATGATCCTTTCAATAATAAGATTACTTCCAATTCTACCATTGCAAGCGATCCTGCAAGGTCTTATGGAAACCATGGCGTCCTTCAAATTTCTCTTGACAGATGCCGCGACGATTTATTTGTTGCTCACCTTGGAGGTGGTCGCTACATCAAGGCTGAAAGAGAATTCCTTGAATCGGCTTTCCAGAAATTGATAGAGCCATTTTTACAATCTCGCTTAGAAAACAAAAATAACACAACTAAGCAAGGCGGTATCTTTAGCATTTTCAGCGCTGGAAACGGAAATAACAATATTACTACCTCAAACCCGTCTAACCAAGCAAACAATCATGGAAATCTTGCAAACATCATAACAGGAAGCTCCGGATCACTTAACCAATCCAATCAAAATCTAAGATCAAACTTTAGCTCGAGTACTGCTCTAAATCAATTCTTTTCATCCTCCCCAAATAATAATAACACTCCAAATCAAAAGACTAATAACAATTCTTTACAGCCTAACTCATCAAAAGGATTAAAACATTCCAATACCATGGAATCTTCAAAGAGCTTTAAACGCAATTCTCCTTTGCTTAACGCCTCTTCAACATTTGATGATCAATCCACTAGCCATTTGTCAATACTATCGGTTAAAACTGTGGTTGAAATTATGTTTGTTCATTCCGAGTCCATTTCAAGGTCGATTGAACTTTCTAAACCTATTGATTTACAAACTACTGTGCATAGCCTATTCCGCACCTTATTGGATTTTCTTAAAAAAGAGTATCTCTTTATTGGACTAAACGAGTAAGATTATTTTATTTATGAATTTATCTTTATACTCACATAATTTTGATATCTACTATACATTATTCTAATATATACGTAATTAATATCTTTTAGCGTAACTGAGTATTTATCACACGACCCAAAAACTGAACCTAATATCGAACTATCTCTTTATTGCGTGGATGTTGTTTCGAAAATTGTTGGCCTTGTACACAACCACTACACTTGTTCTATTGCACCCATATTGGCAAACTCGTCGAACCACTTGCTCCGCGAAATAATAACAGACAAGAACGAATTTGTTGTTGCCATTGAAAAGAAATCAAATGACTTGGTCAACAAAATCGTTTCAAGTAAATTTATTCATACTTATATTTACAACTGATTTTATATGTTAAATTTTCTTTTTAAATGCGTCTCGTGTTTACATTTTTATCTCTTTTTTCTTTAATTCTATCTTTTTATTGTGCTAATTAGCCTCGGTTGCTTGGATTAGCTTTAACTTGGCTAAACAAAAAAAAACCGACTTCCGTCCATCTGACCATGATCTAGATTTAGACTTTGGAACTCCGGTAAACTATTTTCCAACACCTTTTAATACAATAACTTTCTCATAACAAAATTTGGCACATAATTAATATACTTTTTTTTAATATAATTATTTATTCACAAATTTACTTTTTAAAAAAAAATCTACATTATACATTTAGGCGTGTAACATGTGCACTGATTTTCTCGCCAAGATCGAAGCACAATGCCGTGTTTGCTTAGACCTTAATAACCAAATAAGGATTTTGACTGAACTTGGAAATTCGCTATATAAGTAATTTATTTATAATAAATCTATTTTTTCCTCTTATTTTCCAATCCTTACAGAAATTATCATCTTTTTAATTCTATGATTTTTTTTTCTAGTCTGTTGATGGCACATTTCAAAAGATTCACAGTTAGCTACTCAGGCGGCCTTGTAGTTTCAAAGTAAATAACATTTTTACAATCAAGATAAATTTATTTTCCCTTTTCAATATATATTTAAACTTTATTAAACATTCATCTTTTTTAAATTTTACATTATTGTCATTTTTGCAAATTTTCCTTTTAGAGATGTTTCCAAATACATTGAAATTATTGAAAAGTTTGGAATTCCAGAGCTTACTGAAAAGTTCCAAACTTTACAAATTCTAGCTAAAATATTCTCTGTTCCTGAAAGCACTCTTAAATCATTGTTCGAAGAAGGTCTTCTCGCTAGACTTGACCGATCCGTAGTCACTTCGTACATCCAAATGCGCGAAGATTTCAAAAGCTCTTTACTATCAAAACTCAATTTCTAACCTCAATTATTATTACTTACCCTCTCTTTATTTCTTGTTTTCTACCCTTTTTTATTTAATGATTAACATTCAATAATTATTATTTACCTATACATTCAAAACTTAAATTTTATATTTTCTATTCAAAATTTTCTTTATTTACGAATCTATAATCATTATATCCATAATAATTGGTATATTATATAGTGATTTACTCGTATTTCTTCGCTATTTGTTTGAAAACTAGTTTTTAACTCTTATCTATCCTATATTGTATCATTATTGCAATCATATTTATAATTGACACAATCATTCTTCTTTCCGAAATAATATTACGGACTAGATACTCTCCATCCAAATAAGTTCTTATTAAATAAATTTTAACCTTTTTTATAGAAGGCAATACCAAATTGAAAAATAGCTTCTGCTTATTTTAAATTATCTCAAAGATAAACAAATATATTATGTCTTTTATCTCAATATATTACCCTTTTTCAATATTTAAATTCAAAAGCAAATTTTTGCAATTGAAAGATGTAGTCGCTATATAAGACTAATTATTTATCCTTTTCAGCTTTAGATATTAATTTATTTTACTCTTCATATTGATTCAGATAAAATAACTTTATTCAAAATACATAATATAATACTTTATGCCTTTTTATTTATAAAACATTTAATTACCATAAAAAATACATTAATACTATTTGTATAACTTTCTACTCATTTATACTGCTCTAAATGCTATCCTGGTGTAATATTTTTATTTTTTAGTATTTATTCTAGCCACAGGAAAGAATGCAATTAGTTGAAATAAAAAACATTGTTAATAAAGAGTCAAAAATATTTAAATTATTCTTGCTCCAGCGATCGTACATATCTACGTATTTCAATTGCTGCATTATATCTATTCTTTCTATACTCTATGGATTTATTTTTCAGTTCAATTATTTTACTTCTCTTTATCTCAACGTGTCGATCATCATACTTCATATGGTCAAAATAGAGAATTACAGAACCTGAGCTAAATCCACAGTATGGACAATTATGCATAATATTTTTTATTTTTGTAATTTGACGAATGCGATTAATGATATTTTTTTTCTTTTTACGAGTATTTATTTGCAATATTATAGACTTTTTTTTACTGATTAACGGTTTATAATATTTGCTTTAGTAAAGAAATTTATTCTTTTTTTTCTGTGCGTTTGTTGTAATAGGTTGAATTAGAGATGATGCTAATGAATTGGAATAGGTTGAAATTTATTTTTTTGTATTATATTTATGATCAAGAAAAATGATTTTTATTCAAATCTGAAAAAAACTATCGAAAAAAATCCTATTTATACACATAAATTTGAATTTTTAGATAAGGTTTATTTCATATGAATTAAATTTAATAAAATTGTATTAAATAACCTATAATAAATGTTTCTTTTCTTTTGTTGGGTATTTGGCCCCTATTCTGCGTTATTTTAAAATCTTACACTCCTTAGATTTAAATCAATAGCTCTAAATATGTATGCAAATGTGCGTACAATTACTATTTTGATAAACAAATCCCAACGAAAATAATTGTGATTTTCTAATTAAATATTCACTTCAAAAGAGCTAGTTATAAATATATGACCAGACATCATTTTCTGCAAAATATATAATTAATGCATAAAACATTAGCGCTGAAAATAATTTAACAGTTATAATAAATGAAAGTGAAAATATTCCAAATTTTACAAGCAAAACTTAAAAAAAGAATACATAATTCAATTACCAATTATTTTTTCTTTATGGCTAACATATCAACATTTTTATCACTTACAAAATTGGGATGAAATTTTAACCCTTTCCTGTCTAACAATCGTAAAAAAGTCAAATTTATTGATTTGTTTATGGTTTAAAAGTAAGTTTACAATTTACCGCCTTTCTCCAATTAATCAATAATTGACTGAGTCTCTGAATTAAACTTTTTATTAATGAATTCAATTGACTATATTTGGTAGAACAATAGTAGCCATCCACCCGTGAAAAGGTTAATAGAAATTAGGTAAAATAGAATCTAACAGATAAGCGTATATGTAACTATAGTTTATCCCGGGAAAAAGATTTTCAATATATATTTAACTGCAAGATTTATTAATCTACATTTTATTCATTTTTATTTTAGATTAGCTGTCCTATTTTCTAAAAACATATTAATTTTATAAAATAAACATACCGCTATCATTTATATTTATTTCAAATATTATTTTTTTATGTATATTTTTAATAATAATAAATATATATGGTTTATAATTGATAATGCATAAACTGCTTAATTGGAAATTCTTATCATACGTTTGATTCTATAAGCAAAGAGAGATTTTATATATAGTTGCATTGTAATAAATGAGATATTCTTGGGTGAGACAGAACTTTTTTTCTTGGGAATTCTATTTGCTTATTTATTTTAGGTAAAGCTATTGGTTGTATCAAATAATTAATTTGGTGATATTCTCCAAGTTGATTTAAAAATATAATCAAAGGTTTTGAATATGAAATTTTTAATATGATAAGTTCTGCTCCTTTAAATAATCTCCCAAACATGATATTTAATTTCCATCCAATAAAAACAGCTTGGTATTTTTTTAGGAAATAATTTATTTAAAATGAAATAAACTAATAATAATATCAAAATGCCTTTCGATTTTAGTCAATAATAATTTACAATTTATAATGTTCACTCCAATAATTTCTAGTTTTAACAATGTGATTTCTTCGTTCATAATCACCCATACTATGTTTAAAATTAATCGAAATCTTTAGAGCAAAGATTAATTTATATTACACGAAAAGAGGAGAAATTTTAAGTGCTACAATCTTATTGGATAAGACTAAACCGAAAATTACAAGCCAATAAAAATAGAGTGAATAAAATAACTAATAAAAATCTTTATAGTATTTAATGTAAAGTACACGTTAGTATTATCCTTATCATCTTTCGGTAAAGGTAAAGTGGGAGGGGTGGTCGGAACTTAATATGTCTCTTCTCCTCGTATAATATAAATTAATTTTCGCTCTAAGGAGCTCGATTAATTTTAACACTATACTTCAGAGAGGTGACATATTAAATTACTTCAAATTTAAAATCGACTCAGTCAAGCTATTCGAAGAATCTCTTGTGAGTCGATAGTATTTATTGAAGATAGTATAATTTTATCAAAATGCGTCTGAAACTATATCATCAGTCGATACTCCGGTGTTTGTGGCTAAGTTAGCACCTATTGCTCTCCTTTTGGGTATTGTTGCTTCATGATCGCGGCATATTAAATTAGATAACGAATGGATTTATCTTTTAATACTATCCACAGTTAGAGGCTTGGAGGTATCTTTAACATATCTTATAAGTCTATGAACTACCAAATTTCTATTGTTAATTTGAGGATTTGGGCAGGGATTGAATGCCACCTTTTCCTCGTAGACCATATACGAATTTACTTGTCATAGTATTATATCCGTGTTTCGGTTGATCTGGCATGGATATTCAACTGGGAGTCCACTTTTTTTTTCTTTAGGGGCTACTATTACTAGGTTTAGCAGTCCTTTTTCGATGTGGCTACGTTGGTCGTCAATACTGTGGATGTCGCTGGCGCAAAGAAAACCTGTGACTGATAACAACCAGCAGATTTGGCTGTGATTTGGTTAACAGTGAGGGAAGAGTTTTGGCTCCATTCTCGAAA
>LSSN01002685.1:0-13855 GCA_001970855.1 Smittium culicis | reverse complement strand
AATTGCCATATCCCGAGCTCCGGGATTCGAAAAAGACGCGCAATTTCTGAGCTTAAGGACAGTTTTAAAAACTATAATAATAAATTTAATAAGCAATTATTGTTGGGTGACTTCAACATGGATACACCCGCGTCAATAAGACTCACTGCCAAACTGGGAGCCGGGCTCCAACAGGCAAAAGTAACAAACTCAGCAGGCTCACGGTATAATAAAGCCACAGTGGGGCGTATGATAGACCACATATTTTATGTGGGTCTCAACAGCCGCCCTAACTGGTGCACTGCAAACCGCTTTATGGACCTCTCCGACCACATGCCGATCACCGCGCAGTGGAATATCGACAGTCTCGAGGTACCGAAAAAAAGTGCGCGATTAAGCGTCAAAAAAATTTTATTGGCTGGCAGCAAATTTACCAGCAATAATCGATTTACAGCACTAGCCGATGCAAACATCGCTCTAGATGAGCTTTTCAACGGTCTTACAGACGCTGCATGGGCTCAATCTGCTCGCATAGGCGCCGTAGAAGCTACTGGCGAAGTCTTCAAGACAGTGCTGTCCAAGAACACACTGAAAAAAATAAAAATGCGCCGAAAAAAATTTAAAAAATTAACGGAGAAAATTGGGCCAATAAAAAAATACATGGATGCCAAATCGACTGCAAATGTGTCAATTCGAGCAGATCGAAAAGCCGCACACGCCAAAAAGCTAAAATTGATCGCCGATCAATTACTGAACAACGGCTCCAAAGAATACTGGCGCTATATCAAATCGTGCACTGGGAACACGTTCCACAGTGTCTCCAACGGCCCAGTGTACGATTTAGATAAAAATTTAATAACTGGAAATGAAAAAAAACTGGAAATATTGAACCAGCACTTTAGTGATCTTGCAAAAGACGCTACTGGTAACAGCCGCGACCCATCCAAGTGGCAGGCACTGCTTAGCGATGACTCTGACTACTACCCAGAGTGCGATCAATCAATCAGCTGGGCTGATATCACTACTGCGCTCAATGATACCCCCAATAATAAGGCTCCGGGAGCCGATGGGGTGCCCAGTGAGATCTGGATATTGGTGATGGCTGAAAAATCACCGACCTCTGATCTCGCAAAAATAATTTTCAAAATTATTAAAATAATGCATGAGACGGGGAACATCCCGAAATCCATGACGACAAGTGTGGTGGTGCCTGTGCCCAAGAAGGGCGACATGAAGGACCCCAACAATTATAGGGGAATATCACTGATCCCTACTCTCATCAAGCTTCTGGCGAAGATTGTGGCTACGAAACTAGCTGCAATCGACAAGAAATACAATATTATAATCAAGGAACAAGCCGGATTCCGCAATTTTGAAGAGTGTGCGGCCCAAGCTACCGCCTTATACGAAATTGCGAAGCGGCGCAAAATAAAAAACTTGAAAACATGGATCTGCTATATAGACTATAGCAAGGAATACTATCGACTGCCCCACATGACACTCATATACAAGCCTCGGAGCATCGGGGTCGGAGGTAAACTGCTGAATACGATCATCGGGATGTACTATGACCCCAAGATCACAGTTAGGATTGGCGATAAACTTTCGGAGCCCTCCGAATACCTCTGTGGGGTACACCAAGGGTGATCAGCCTCACCGATCCTGTTCTATTTTTTTATAAATGACATACTCAAGGGAATATCAGTTGTAGAAGTGCCTGGACTATCAATCCGCATACCAGGACTGCTGTTTGCAGACGATGCAGTCGTGCTGGCCGACTCCGCCGAAAACCTGCAAACCTCATTGGACGCCATCACTGTGTGGTCGGGCACCTGGGAAATGGCTATGAATGCCTCCAAGTGTGCGATCATGGCTGTCAACTGCGACGATCCGGCCGAGCTGACGTTGCAGCGGCAGACCATCTGCACCACTGACCAGTACACCTGCTTTAGCTATATCATGATTAAAAAGTGGGGCGTAGTTGATAATATCAAAATAAACGTACAAAAGGCCAAGAAAGCACTGCATTCCACTTAATGCTTTCTAAACCGCTCAGATGTGCTGTCTATGCTCAAAATTAAGTTCAATAATTCAGCTCTCTTACCATTAGAATACTATAAGGTCAGGAAATTCGGCATGAGCAAACTTTGCTGCCACCCGATTCAAACTATCATTGACCAGACAGCTCTAATGGTTGAAATTGTCGGCAAAAACGCCTCCATGGAGCGAGTACGCAATATACTGGGCGTGAAATCAGTTTTCCTGCGCACCAGAACTGATAGTGAGCACGTGTATATCAAATAGGTATCCTCTAAAACGTGGATCGTCGACCTGATAACAATCTAATCGTGGCTAGAAAGTCCACCTGGATCACAGGCTGTGCCAAATGGATCAAGGGATACTGCCAAAAAAAAACTTTACGGGACAGACTATAATCACACTGGTCAGCTGTAATGCGAAAAATAACCGATCATAAATAAACAAATGGGCAAAGAGTCATAATACCAGTATGAAATGGAATGAGATCAGCCTCCAGGACATCGGGAGAGTGCGAATGGGCAGCTACTGGACTGCCAAGCGCCTGGCCATTGTCAAAATAATTGAAAAAAATTATAAAATACTTTGTCCCTTCTGCAGGACCCAGACATCTGAGACAGTGGATTACTTGCTATTAGATTGTGCCCTGTGGAGCAGAGTCAGAACTGAAACGATTGACCGGTTCATACCAGCTTTGATCCGCTCGCACAACAATTTATTGCTATTCAATTCCGATGAAGCCCAGTTGGGACTAGTCGGGAAGCTCCTTGGGGTGGAGTCTAAAAAATCTTATAGCCAGCTCCGTGCTGGCTCCGTCGACCTAAATTTTGAGCTGAAAACAGTGGAAATTTTGGACGGCATCCGTGTTTCCAGATCGCTTATATTTCGAGATATAAGTGATTTACCTGCCCATTTGAACGAATTCCCAGTGAGTACGGAGATTTAATGTATCGCTTAATTTCTACACTTATTTTTTAGTATTTTATTTTTTCGTTTAAAAATCATGTATTGAATTTTTTCGATATAATTTTCAATTATCACAACTAATTTTTATGAAAATTTTGTTAAATATTCTACATTTTTAATATCTAATCGATATTTTAATTTTTGATCATGGTTATTGAATTTTTTTTTTCAATATTGGGCTAGAATATTAATTTTTTTTGCTCTTTTTTATAATTTATATATGCTATAATACCTATGTATAGTTGTTCAATTGTATTTTTTGCTTTTTTATCTATATATTCTATTACAGGTTTAATTATATTTATATTTATTAAAAATTTTATGATTCAAGGAGGGAAATGTAAATTCATTTAGAAACTATAATAAGCGTTATTATTTTAGAATTAAAAAATTTATTAATATAATAAATTTTAATAGCTCTTTTCATACACTTTTATTACCCTTTTATTTCGTTATTCTAAATATATAATTACTAACATTATTATTTGAGATTAAATAAAAATGACTAAAAGTGTGTTTAATTCAACTTTTATTCTAATAAAATCAAGATTATAGGAATTTATCTCGCCTTTCAATTAATAAAATTTCAAAATAGAATTTTCATATTTTATAATGATTATTTTCGTTTTCTATCGATGGATTGATTAAAATTTGCTTTTATTTTATTTTAATTTTTAGTATTTTTTACTAATTCAACATAATAAAAATCTCTGATATTCCAAATAAATTGATATATTTAAATTCAGAATAGTAAAATTGCTGGTTAGCGAATTAAATAATTCGCTGATATTTAATTTAATAGTAGAATTTATTTCCTATTGTAATTCAATGACATTTTTCTTTACATATATTTTTATTCTATTTATATTAAATAGTCAAATAGAACTATTAAATATTATTTATTACTATTATTTAGGAATTTTCAGTATTTTTTTGAAGCCAGTTCACAAAAATTCTTTGCATTTATATAATTCTTATAAGAAATAAGTATTAGACATTATTTATTATTTTATTCTTATCTTATACTGAATTATTTAATAATTCAATAATATTATTTGTAAAATCTACAAAGGATAAAGTTTTATCTAAAAAATTTTTATATCTTATAAATTTTAAAACAGCAATAATTATTTTTCAAAAAAATTTATTATCTCTTAAGAACTGGTAAAATCAATTCTTTTCTTTAATAATCTTAAATTTTACTATTTTTCATTGTATTCAATTGCCATTTTTAAATCAAAAAATTTTTTTGCATGTATTTTTATTCTATTTAGTCCAATAACAAACATAGCCTTCTTCGTTTACTTAATTTTGCTAATAGAATTCTCTTGATTTAAAAATAGATTTGGTGCTTATAAATCATAACTTTAAAATCATATTTGCGAAAAATTTAAAGATAAAAACATTTGATTAAGGTTTTGTTTACCAAATTTTAATATTAATTTAACTTTAAAATAAAAGCATGAAAAATTCTCAAAAAAAAAATAAAAATGGCTAATTTATTAGTAATTAATTTAAAATTAATTTGAAATTTACTAAAATTTCCTACTCAAATATAATCTTTGACGCTAAAGCTAAAAAAGAAAAAACACAGCGAATTTTTAAATAACTATATTTAATAAGAATTTTTTTTTAGCTTTTAATTTTAATATATAAACTTTAGAATTCATTTGATCATTCTGTTTAAAATAAAAACTTTATAAGAGCTACTATTCACAAGCTAAATAAATGTCAACTTTTTTTATAAACACTTTGTGAAACTTATCAAAGATAAAAAGAGTTACTTACTGCAGATTTAAGTTTGTAATTATTATATTTTTTTCTTTTTACGGTTTTCTGTTTTCATTTCTAAGAATTTTTACCGATAGAGTTAATTTTATGCAATTTTTGTCTATGAAGAATCAATTTTATAATTCCTATTTCCATTTCTTAGATGTTTTCTATAAGATCGACAATATACTGAAAAGAGGTCTATTTATAATATATAGTATTATTGAGAACTTTGTCAAAGATTTTTAAATTTGATTAGATTAATATCAATTTAAAAAAAAAACTTTTTATCGAAAGCCCATACAATTTTTTTATTCAATTTATGTTAAAATAAATATTATTTCTAGTTTTATTATTCAAATGGAAAGAATATTCGTAAATAATAAAAATTTTTATTGAAATTTTTAACTAAAAAAAAATTTTTAAAATCTCATTTTTAGTAAATTTTATAGGCTGGATTTTTTTTCCCACTCTAGTTTGATAAAAAAGCTTATTTTGGAATTTTTTTTTAGATAGTTTTTTTTCATTAATCTCTTAAAAAATTAATTGAAAATACGGTATTATCTCATAAAAAATAAAGAAAATTATATTTTCTAATTTATTTTGATTTAGACTTTCAGTATCCGGTATTTTTTGCTTTTTTTTTATATCAAGGCCATATTTTATCTCCCTCATGCTTTATAAAAATGTATTTATCTTATCTATCTATATTTTTTTGAATAATAAAGTGTTGATAATAATAGTTGCTTTTTCTTTTAATAAGTAAAATAACCGTGAAAAGTTTGAACAGCGTACTTATATGTAATTAAAATAATCTAACCCTATAAAAACTCTTAAATAAATTATTGATAGCGTATTAATATTATTTATAGACTCGAGTTCGTATTCTCACTTTGAGTATTTACTTATGAAGTTAAAATTAAATATATGGTACAAAACTTAATTATATTGTGGCCAAATAGAAGCTGAATTAGCTTTATATCGTGTTGAATCGGATAAAGATAGCGAAGAGGATGTAAAAAATCGAATATAAATGCAAAAAAATACTTATCTAAATAAGATAATAGTTTGAATCATAATACAAAAAAAAAATCTTAGAGTTTTATTTAAAGTGAGTGTTGGATGTTTAATTGTTGAGTATATTTTTGAATTTTTTACAAAAAAAAAAGTTTTAGCGTTTTTATTTAACTATTCATGTGCTTCAGTTCAAATGAAGATTCGTGAAATTATTTCGAGGAGCGGAAATTTTTCTATTATACTTTCACACTTCTCAGCTTTGATTTTATTTTTAAATTACATTAAAAAATTGTCTGAGATAACCAATAGTTATATTCAATTCACACAAGTAAATAAAAATTCTAAGAATATTATTTCTGATTGGTCAAAACAATCTCTCATATACATATTTGATAAAAAAATCATCACATTTATATTTTGTATTAGAACGATATAAAATTTTACACATTTCAGTTCCATAGACCATAAATATCATCCTTATATCAGAGTTTCCCAATATTTTGAGATTTTTTGACTAATTTCTTTAGCAAAAAAAAAAAACTATTTACGAGAGCGTTAAAAGTATCGTGTTAGATACTTTTTGAAGAAAACGTGTACATGTATAAAGGAGTAATGTTTATACAAATTCATACCTTAGTAATTCGCAATAAATGAATATCGTCTAATACTTGTAGCAAATAGCGCTTTAAAAATGAGTATATAGAAAAAACAGAATGTATTTCAAATTCAGCCAGTGA
Organism: Smittium culicis; assembly: GCA_001970855.1. Taxonomy (NCBI): domain Eukaryota; kingdom Fungi; phylum Kickxellomycota; class Harpellomycetes; order Harpellales; family Legeriomycetaceae; genus Smittium; species Smittium culicis. The sequence goes on along the minus strand of LSSN01002685.1, from coordinate 7,349 downwards.
TAATAATAGTTTTAAATAACCCAGCCAATAATATTAATATGAATCTAAGCGCTTTATTGGTTTAGTCTCCTATATTAGGATTAAACTCGTGAATCGATTTATTAATGGAGCATTTATAATGCAATTTAGCAGATATAAACAGTAAAAGGTAGTCGATATAATTATAGCTGAAAAAACCACAATGGATAAACTTGATCTAAATGATTTATATATTTACATATTTATATTTACATCTAAATTTAAATATATGACTGATTTCTTCGTTTAGATAATTTAAAATAAATATATGCTGAGGCTTGTAGTCTAGTACGACAGTTAAATTTTTATATACTAATATTCATAAAATATATTCATCTTGAGGTGTTGAGATTTTGAGTTAATAGCTGCTAAAAATTTCCAAAGACCAGTTTAAACAAGTTTTGCCTGGCATCGTTTAATTCGTTTGCCGAATTGCTAATAATTTTTGCGACTATGTAGAGATAAATTCGTGTATTCAAAGTTCTTTCTGAAAAAGGGAAATAACTTGTAAAAGCGTAAATAAATTTGATTGAATTTAAAATAAGTGACTATGATTATTTATAAGTTGATCTTTGATTTGCTATTTGTGTTTTTTAAACAATGGAGCAGATAAGAGTTAGTGCATTTCGAATATTTGTGGGGTTTATAATTCAATTATAACGGCAACTAAAAATACGTTCATTGCTAAAAAAAAAAAAGCAAGTTATAATTGAATTACATAACTACAAAACAAATTCTTTTGCCGATATTTAATTCAATCCTTTTCTTTTTTCATAAGATCAATTTCACTACTTTTTCTCATTACCCAGCATACAAAGACTCTATTCTGTCTACAGCTGCTTAATCTTTGAAGCTGAAACATTCTCAGGCATTATAAACGCATTTACAATTAATATATTTTTATAACCAAACATATTTTACTAGCAATGGATTCCTATAAAACCCTCGATTCTGATGAACTTAAAAATTCGACTATTCCTGAATTTGAAACAGTCTTGGCTTCATCTTCTGAGACTCAAGATTCGAACGTAGACGAAGCTCACTATAATATCGAAATTCCCAAAGCTCTCTGTAAATCAGATGATATCAAGGATGTCCAAAACAAAACAACAGATGAACATCTTAATAATACCAAGTCTGATATAAGTGAAAAAGATCGAAATGAAAATTTTGATCCAAAAACCGAAAGTGTTATCTCGAAGACTGAAATTAAATCTACAAATTTAAACTCAAGCTCTGAAATAGCCCACGAAGACAGTATTACCGAAAAAGATTATGTGGTAGTAAAAAAGTCATCTGAAGCACATATCTCAGATGCAGATATAAATAGTAGCCCTATAATCAGTAACTCAACCAATGAAATTCATTCTATTGAGTCTGAACATCGCTCTACCAATATGCAAGAGGAAGTCAAAATAACATCTCTCGAAGAATCTGAAAATCTAAAAAGTGAACTAGATACTGTTCAAAAAAAGCTTGAAAACCATAGTATCAGCTCCAACCGAACTGAAAATTCAGATCAGACTTCTGATATTATACAAATATCTAATGATGATACCAATGGTAAAGACGTGTCCACATTGGAAGGCAACAACAAACAGGAAAAAAGAATTTCCACTAGCAACACAACCTCAAACAATAATGAGCACCAAATTCTTGACTCAAAAGTAGAAATTGTAGATTCAAATCTTACCCATCACTCAGAGCCAAAACAAATCAATACCACTGTTTCACAAATAAGCTCAGAAATCCAGAATACACAAGATATCGCCGAAGAAACTAACGATAAATTTACCACTTCTCACCAACATCCAGAAGTTTCAAAAAATGATACTGTTACAGAAACTCGTTCAGAAAAAGAAAAATCTACAGATTCACCCCAAATAGAACAAATACAAGAACAACAAGAAATGACCAAACAAGATCCGGTCCGTGTCAAGATTTATGGATCAACAGTAAGTGGTAACCGCAAATACAAGTCAGAATCTCAACACTTATTCAACATTCTAAACACCCATCAAATTAAATTCGAATTTATTTGCATCGCCGCCGACCAACAAGCCAAATCTTTCATAAAACGCAAATCTCTAGGCAGCGTCCAAATCCCCCAAATTTATGTTGATGATGAGTTTGTTGGATTCTATGATGGCTTTATTGATGCAAACGAACATGATGAATTAGAACAGTGGCTCAGACTTGACCAGGAACCTCTCGATTTTTAAACTATGACCTTTTATTCATATCACTTATTATCTTGTATAATTATTCGATATCCTTAAAATCTTTTTTTAGCTTTGGTATAACTTTCTACCGATTCAATTTTATTGCTGGATTAGCTAATTTTACTTATCACCACCAACTATTCAATATTTAACTGAATTTTTATTATAACCCCAGAATTTACTTACAATAGCCTGATTAGTATATATAATGAGAAAATAACACCGTTTTTAATCTAACTTTATACTTTATTTTCGTTGATTTTCAGAAAACTCCTACTTCATTTATTTTGGAATAATTAAAATTTTGAAAATTTTAATTATGAAATATCGAATTATAATTTTAAACCTATTACCAGTAAAAGAACGAGACATAAATTTTAATTCTGTAATTTAAGCTTTACAAACTATAAATAAAAATTAAGTTTCATTCTTGCTATATTACATGATATAAAATCTCAAAATTTTATTTTTATTATAAGTTACAATTAAACTAAAATATTAAATTTTTTTAGTAAACTAAAATTAAGATTAACTCGAAGATTTTAGATTTCTTGTACTATACTTATACACAGAAAGATATCATTCAAAATTAGACTCGTAACCATTCTAGTGGTATTTCCCACAATTAAAATAATAATTTTACATTCAAATCACAGAATTAATTTAAAAATACATCTGTAATGCGGAATGAAATCACATCTCTCAACTAATCTGAATAAATTATCCATGAATACAATATCTTGTAAATTACCAAATTTAAATCAATTCGCGAATAAGTGAATAAGTGAATAAGTGAATAAGTATTAGATATTTAAGGTAAAATTTATGCTTTTCTTTAATATATTCTTTTTAAATAATTTCAAGTGCCTTTAATTTCAACCTATAATAATATTGAGATATTTTAACAAAAAAAATTGTCTGAAAAAGTTGTAATTTATATTGATAAACAATTTTGATTATATTTTTTATTTTTACTTTAGAAAACCGTGCATTATAATTTTTTATTTTTATTCCTTTGATAATTCAAAGCCTTTTAGCATTATTTAAAATTAGAAATGCATTTAATCAACTATCGCTAGTTTTATTTTGTGTGGTTTATATATATTAAGTGATAAAGCGTTGTTGATTTATATTTATTTCTACAAATTCATAAAGTTGAATAGCTTTGTTAATTCAAAATAATCGTAATGATAATAAGCTATAGTTTGTGATAGGGATAAAAATTTGTGTGAAATAATACAAAGAAAGCATTAAATAGTCAATAAAGTGTGATGTTTAAAATTTTTTAAGCTATCATAGTCTAAAAGTAGAAAAATTAAAACTTTTTTGCTAAATAGAATACAGAAAAATAAAAAAATTTTATTAGACACAACCAATAAATTTAGATATTTTAAATTTATATGTCGAATATAACTAAGATTAACAAATTTGTATCTTTATTGTTATTCTAACATGTGTCTAAGCATGTTTACTTTGCTCAAAATATAATGCAAAAGCTAAACACGATCTAAAATTAATAGAATGGGCATATGTTGAAAAAGGATTCAAGTAAAAAAACTATAAAAATATTTGAGTTTAGATTGAATCTATGTAATCAATTTGACTAGCTAAACCCGTTTTTTTTCTACTGTTCCACAATCTAGCTTTTAGTATAAATCTTTCTTAATAGGGTTTCTATAGCATTTTTAAAGTTTCATTTCAATTTGAAATTTTTTTTGGATGCCAAGATATTCAACCTGCATTTATTAGAAATATCAATGTATAAGATAACATACGCTTAGACCCACATCAATAATAATTTCTTAAATAAAGAATCACAGATGTACACGTTAAAAAAAAAAAAGTTGACTACTTCAAATTGTTTTAATATTTTTTGTATTTTATAATATTTTAGATATTTATCATAAATAATTTTTAACTATTCTTTTTTTAATATTTTTTGAATTTGGGTTATTCATTATGATTAGAGTATTCAATTTAATAGATGTTTATATAGATTTAAATCGCGTACAATTATTTCTCAGTAAAAACATATGTATTTTTTTTAGCAAGTATTAATTCCTAAATAAAATTAATAGATGAAAAAATTGAAATGCCTATTTGGATGATAAGATGATATCAAATTTTTAATTTTCGTCCGAAAAGCATTCTGTTAAAATATACAGCTCTTAAAATTTAGAAATTCCCATTTTGGTTTATAAATTAAAAAATGTGTCAAATATTATTCTAGATTTTACTTTTGGCTTACAAAACAACACAGCGCAGTGTTTTCATCGGAGAAAACTATAAAAAAGGAAAATTATTATTAATAATCTCATGTAATCATCACTTATATAGCTTGATATTTATTATCATTCGAAGATAAGTTGAAATTGACTATATTTAATTTTAAAATAATCAAAAATTTCTATAATGTGTAATTTGCGTACTCCAAAGCCCTGCTCTTTAGCTTAAAAGCTATGATTTGATAGAATATTTAAGAATATTTCTTATATTGAACATATGGGAGTTATTTATGAAGAGAGCGTTTTTAGGCATGAAGAGATAATGTGTACGAATTTTATATTTAGATATTATCCATAAAAAAATATAGAATGTTTTATTTAGATACTACCATAAAAAATCTAAAAAAAATTATTAGCATAAAGTTCTTTTACGATCAAAAAATAAATAGGAAAATCAAAGTTACCTATAAATACCTCTAATAGTGTATAAAATTAACTATTATTGAGGCAAGTAATTTTAAACTTCAACAAAGTGCATTGATAGCTCAAAATTACGTATTTTTTTATGATTTAAGTTAGATAAAAAAACATTAATTTTTAATATAATTTACATATTTGAAAATATTCTGGATCACGTAGATAGTTCAAAAAAAATACAAATGTCGCTCAAGAGGTTATTATTCTCATTTTATAGAAATCTAGAATGTATTTTTTACTAACTTGTATATGTGGAACTAATTCGATTAGAGAAACTTTTACTATTAAAAATTTCCTACTTATCATAGCTTTTATTTTTAAACATTTCTAGAAAATATCATCAAATAAATTATCTGATACAACCAATAGTTATACCTAATTGAAATAAGCAAATTGAATTTTAATGTAAACATAAATCGAGCCCGAAGGGCGAAGATTTATTAATATTATATGAGGAGAGGAGATATATATAGTGTTATCAATTTTATTGGATAAAACAAAACGAAATTACAAATTTAGAAAATTTTTAAAAATAAAACAAAGTTTTCAAAAACGAAATTTTCCCTAAATATGCTTGTAAGGTACCATATCTTATCCTTATTATCTTTTCGTTTAGGTACAAAAAGGGTGAGAATCGGGTGGGTGGGACTATATATATCTCCTCTCCTCATATAATATTAATAAATCTTCGCCCTTTGGGCTCGATTTATGTTTACATTATATCTCTGAGAGGAGATATATATAGTGACTTCAGAGAATAGAATTAGTAATGTTGACAGTAGAATCTCTCGTCAAACGGTAATAATTATCAAACGTATCGTAGTTAGCCCAATTTGCTTGTGAAATAATGGCGTCGCTCGGGACTCCAGCTTGCGACGCTAGACTGGCACCAATTGCTCTGGCCTTAGGTATTTGCTTCATGTCTTTTACTGCTATTTTAGTTATTGATTGAATTAGTTTTGAAATTCTATCTACTTAGAGAGGTTTCGAATTATCTTTTACAAATCTGAATATATGGTTTATATTTATAGAATCGTCATTATGATGTGGTCTTATACATGGAATGTTTGCCACTTTGGATTTATAAACCGAGTACGCGGTAACAGGACAGATAAGTTTATCTTCATGAGCTTTGATCTTACATAACCTTTCTATAGGTCTGTTCTTGCGCTTTTCTTTAGGTCCAACAATAATAAATGATACCTCGTTCTCTAGAATAATTGTTCTATTGTCGTCGATAAGATGAATGTCGCTAGCGCGTAAGAATCCACAAACAGCAATTAACCAAAGTGTCTTGTTGGTTAAGTCAATGATATCTAACTCGTTCGATGGACCGTCTGATTTGAATTTATTGAGGATAGGAGTAATGTCAATGTTGATGTCTCTGCTTGTAATAATAGCATTTTCTTCGAGGTTTCTAATAAATAAATTTAATGTATTATTATTTATTTTCTTACCATCTTCAATAAACATTTGTATTATGGATGATTTATATGTCTTTAATGAGTTAAAGCCTATTCTCCCTTCAATAAATGATACAGCCAGATAGTTTACTAGATCGTATTCGTTGTATTCAGTTGTGTGTCGTGTTTCAGCTACCCAATTGAGGAACTTATCCTGGATGGATTTATTCCTAGTCTTTCTACGAATTAATCTCTTATTCGAATTTAACAATCGAATAGTTTCAGGGAGGAACTGTTGGTCTTGTAGGAACTGCTGGTAATCCTCCATGCTGAGAGGAACCACTTCTTGTTGCATGAGAGGGGAGATTTTCCGCTTTTTGGGTCCGGAATAATCTCCACCGCTTCTATCCTCCATGGTTTCGTTGTCGTCATCTTGGTTAATGTTGGGAACCAAATGGCTGACTCCCAATGAGGAGTTACTAACGTCATTGTTAGTTTCCCCTGTTGTACTCGTTGGAGTACTTGGGGGATCAGATTCCAAGGGGGGCAGCAATAGGCGTTGGCCCATTGCTTCCAGTCTTGAACCAGGGAATCGGTACCCTGACTTAACTTGTCCTGGTACCAGCTGTAGTATGCTGGTACCTTCTTGTTGGAGTTGGTAGCAAAGAAGTCCACATCATGTGGTCCCCATTGCTTCTCCAAAGAATCGAACGAGCTTGTTGATAAGCTCCATTCGGTTTGAGCCGTCAGTCTCGACGGGGCATCTGCGGGGTTGATGTACGTTGGTACATAATTTATCTGAGGGTATGTCTTCGTATCGAAACAGTGTTTCCAGATATCTTCGGAAGTCTTCAGCAGGTTCTCGGATACTGTTCCACGCATCTTTCGCATGTATGCCATTGATGTTGTGTTGTCCGAATATATCGACACACATCTTCCCTGGACTTGTGGAAGCTTTAGAGAGTATCCAATTGTTAATAACTCTTTCACGTTTATATGAAAGC
>LSSN01002683.1:0-13860 GCA_001970855.1 Smittium culicis | reverse complement strand
CATTTATTCTTTTTTTTAAAAAAAATCTTACAAGTTTTGCGTACTCTAATATTTAATCTATTTTCGAATATTCTTTATTTCATATATATACCATCTCAATAAATCTATTGTCTGTATTATGAATAGGGTTTGAGTACGCAATTTTCCACTTTTATTTCATTTTGGTTTATTTAAAACTATATTATATATTTATTTTTTACTATTAGTACAATCATATTCACGCAACTTGTAGTTTCAATTACATATTAACTTTATAGTCTAATGGTTGTATATACTTAAAGAGATTATACTCACTTCAACGTATAATTTTAAATTTTTATAATTAATGTGCAGCATTCAGCGCTTCAAGAATTAGTCTGGAATTTTTTACTGAGAAAACACAGTTTTGTGCAGTTTACTCAAAATCTCGGAGTTATCAATATTTGATTGCTTAGACCAGTCAAACGCGTCTTATTTACAATCAATTTTTTATACAGAAATTTCTCTTCAAAAGGATTTGCTTGTTTAAAATTTAATTGGCAAAGCTTAAATATGAATTGGAAAACAAAATAAATAAGAGCTTATATTGACGAACGGCATAAAGAAGAACTGAAAATAAGCTAGAGGTTTTATGAATAAATTTCGAGGATTAGATTAGGCGAATGGCAAAATTAAGTATATATAAAAAAGAAGCTAATCAGTTAAATTTGGAAAAATATTTAAAGAATAAAATACTGATTTTTATAAATAGAGAACACATAAAAGTGGGCAGCTGATTACACTAAATAAGGATGGGGGGGGGGGGGAGATTGGCAATGAAATACTTGTCAATTCTATTTTTTATATTATAATACAAAGCTTGGGAAACAATTAAGAAAACAAGGGGGGGGGGGGAAGAAAAAATTTGGGGATGTGATACAAAATGTGAGGGTATAGTTCGGAAAGTCTGACGAAGAAATAAGATGCAAGTGTAGCTTGAAAAGATCATTCCACAGCGTATTCCTTAATAGTTTAGTGTCGCTCGGATGATATGTCTTTTTTTTTTTTTTTGAGGGACAAGGGTCAGTTACAAAAGGGGATTTGTTTTAGAGCTAATCGATTCAGAAGGGTATCCAGCTAGCTATAATCTTACATTAACATCGCTACTGTCTCCGTTAAATTCTGGCGAAATACAGCGGATTCCATTCTCATAATGACGTATTAGCTAGCATGAGCATTAAATAGTTGGGGAACTGGTGACAAGTTTGATGAAAAATCGAGTGAAGAGTCGCTCTATGAAGACTCGGACGCTTATCAAAATTTGTAATGAGTTAAAAAGAATAATCGATTCCCGATTAGGGGGTGGTAGTAGAGCCAGTCTAATAAAAGCACAAACTGAAGCCTTGCTTCCAGTGGCAGAATTGTCAGCTGTGTTATTGAGCGGCTCTTTGGGGGGTTTCGCTTGAGAGGAAAAAGGTCAAGATTGTCGCGTTACTGATCGAAATGCGAATAAGAAAATAAATAAACACTTTTTTCTTGCTATTGAGATGTGAGGAATTAGTTTTTTGTGTTGTTTATTAGAGCTGTTTTAGCTTGCTTTCTAATGCTACTAATATAATGTGCCGCTCTTTATTTTTTTATCCCAATCTCTTGGCAAAAACGACATGTTATGCCAATCGTAATATCTGATTTCTAAGTATAATTACTGATTGGTTTGCCATTGTTTGACAATATTTTGCCAAGCTTGTCGTATTTGACGAAAAAGTTAGGAAAATTGAATTCAGACTTTCAAACTAAATAAATTTCGCAATTTTAGTAATTTCAGAGTAATTTCAAATTAATTTCTAAGCAATTTCTAAGCCAAAAAATAATGGTTTTAAAAACGTTGTTGGGGGGGAGAGAACGCAAACAGATTTAATCGTGAAATTAAGAAAAGCTTTGAGCATTAATGTTGTTGGCTCCATCCCAACTTTGGGAGAGTTTGATAAAAATATTTAGTTAAGCGCTAGTTGGCTAAGAAAGACCAGTCTGCAAATAGCTGACCTTGACTCGATTTTGTTCTTTTCTAGTGTATTAATACTAAAGATTTAGCCAATAGATAAGTGTGGAGGATTTTAATGTTTGGGCAAGGTGCAGACCAATTATACAGATCTACTAGGCACTCTAAAAGATGCTTGTAGAGTGAGCGTTATGAGGTCGCATGACTAAAATCATGTCCCAGCAAATGAGTGCTATCAGTTAGCCGTTGTGGTGAAAAGTGGCCAGAAAAAGTCATCCCACTTTACCAATAGAAATTTTACCGCTTGATAGACTCAGAAATTCCGCTAATTTCAGCATAATTCAAGAGATTCGGAAACTTAGGTTCAAGTCGGAAACTCAGGTAGCAGTATCATGAGCGAAATGAGGAGCGGGGAGCTGTCATGGTTCAGAACTGCTACCAGCATAATCAGGACATTCAATTTATCTGTGGGGATTCACAAATGTCCATTCTTAGCGCGTTTAGTGATAGGTGTTTCGCAATAGTATACTATATCTTCCCAAATCGATATATTTAAGAGCCAAATACCTACTAATTATGTCTACTAGCCCTTCTCTTACCTGATTGGCCGAATAGCCATCATTTAGAAATCAGGTTATTTCCTTCAGTTCGCTTTTGGCCAATTAAATTGCTGGAGATAGAAAAAGTTCCCGGAAATACTTAGAAAACTTTGTTGGCATTTTCCTAAACAGTTTTTAGTAGGATACAAATAGTGCTTACAAATATCTTGGTATTTATACTTCTTTCCTCAGCTTTCGATTTTGTTTCCAAAGTATCTTTTATATAAACGCCTGTAAATGCTGACCTCAAACAACTGCTACTTCTATCTCAAAATCTTTACTATATTCCCCTCATATAAAAGCCTTGTCACCTTTCTCGCCTTAATATATCCTATCTAAATTCCTCTTTCAACACCAATTCCTATCCCCCTTCCTCCTTACTATCATTTAAACTACCAATTTAATACTCAGAAAACTTTCTTATACCCAAAAGCTGCAACTGCCAAAATTAATCTCAAAAGAAAATATCTCTTTTCAACTATCCTTCGCCAATAACTATCCTATAAAGCTAGCAACTAAAAAACTCTTCTCTTTATAATATAACCATACCCTTATATTTAAACCACATAAACCCGATTCTCTCTGAACTAAAAATGCGAGTATCTTCGACCTCACCACGCCAAGACCCTCCTAGTTATACCAATTACGCCAGCGACGACCAAAAAACTAGCTATGATCAGTACAATAGCCAGCAGCCTCGAACATACCCTTTCAAAGGTATGAGTTTCTCTCCGAATCCCAACCACATAAGCCCAATAGGTATCGGATCAAACTTTTACAATCCAGGTTCAATCCTACAAAAATTCAATGGAATTCCTGTCAATATAACTTGTCCCTGCTGTAGTCAAAATATTATCACTAAAATAGTACGTAAACCTGGCAAGAAGACTGTTGTCGCCGTTATATTCTCCGCTTTTATTTTTTGGCCCCTAATGTGGGTCCCCCTACTAATAAAACAGCTTAAAGACAAGCACCACACCTGCCCGTATTGCAACGTCGATCTGGGCAAAGCTATTTACATCGAAACCGCTGCCCCTGGATCAAAGTGACTGAATCTTGTTTCTCATCCTCATATTTTCTATCTGCTCATTCATTTATCTCACCCATCATCAACTGTCTGAACCTCCCCACTATAATTATTTTCCATTTACATACAACCATACTTTAGCCTGCACCTTTTCTCTATATTTTGTATCACTATCATTATTACTAAAACATTTGTTTTATCTAATTTCTCTATTCTTTTTTATATACCACTCCAAATAAAAATAATAAATAATTTAATACCTTTTCAAAAAGATCTATAATTATAGTTAATTCAAACTACACTTTAATTTTATGATATTGTCTAGCTATTTCAAACTTATATTTAGACTTAAAAATAATCTTGTCCAATCACTGAGCTATAAAAATCTTTAAATCTGTTCACATCGAAGAATTTATACCCAATTGGGTTCACCACTTACTCCGCCAAATATCCAATGAGCCACTCATATAAGACTATTTAAATTTCAGTATATGTTATTTATAGCAGTATTTGACTTCCAAACAGGCATTATTATTTTTAATAAATGCTTTATAGTAATAACTGAAATAATACAACTAATCGCCTCTTAAAATTCGATGTAGTTTGGTTACCGCCTCTAAATTATTTTCTGTTTCAAACTCTTACCGCTTAAAATAATCCTTGACCTCACCAGAATATATTACTGATTTCATAAATATTTCCAAGTTTTTTCTACTTTAACTTTCATCGCTAAATTTTATTTAAATTAATTCTCTTCTCTTCTAGCATCCTCTAGCGCTACCCTCACCCACTCTCATTTCACTCAACATATCTTCACACCATACTTCATTTAATCCATAATATAAAAGCCATAACCCTCTCATCAAATTTTCTAATCACTACCTAACCTAATTTAATTAAAAAGAAGATATTAACTTATTCTTACGATGGACTATGACTTAATCTTCAAAAAAACTGTATTCTCTGTAAAAATACCTTCCCCTGACTATTCTCCTTCCCAAAACGTAGCTTCTTTACTATCTCACGATTCAAGAAAACACATAGCAATAGGTACATTCCAAACAAAATTTCTTTCTTCTATCTCTCTTTCTATCTTCTAATATTTGCTTTCATAAAATATTATCTTTAAAATTTCCTTACATTTACTCGCTATTTTACTTCACAAAAAATAAAACGCATAACTTTTATTAATGCTCTCCACTAAGCATAATCAAACTCATCAACCCTCTCAACTAATTATTTAGGAGAAAATGTCGATGCTTACCTATTAGCAATTATCCCAAGAAAAGCTCTCTCAGATGCTATGCTGCCTTCTTTTGCGAATTCTTTAAACTCACACGGTTCCAACAATCTTGAATTTAACACTAAACAATCTTTCATCGATTTTTACGCCGACTCTAGCTTCCAAGTGCTTGAAAACGAAGCCTTTAAGTACCTCCTGGCCTTTAAATTCAGCGTCACTACTTACTTATCCATTATTGTAAACAAAAATTCTAGCCAACAAAATCCTATAAGTTTATCAAGCTCAAACTCTTTATCTGGTAAACAAATTCATCTCGCTCTACTTAATACAGCTTATCTTTTATATATTTTTTTATTAATCTGCTTTGCACTACTTTTAATTCAGATTCAAAAGTATCTATATCTGTTCAATCAGTTTCTCCATCTCACCCAAATTCTTCTGACGCTTCACAGAACCCACCATTGATTTTTGGCTACAACGAATCTACTTTAGAGTGGATAGGCGCTTACAAATTCAAGCTCGACTCTAAAAACAACCTTAACAATAACGATGTTGTTCTCTTGAACTCGCATTCGGCTTCTGGTCTCGGTTTATCTATCGCCCAGGACAACTTTGATCTCGAAATCAGGGTTTCTAACCAAATTCTAGACGATTTTTACCTAAACTCCCAAGATGCTTCCATCATTGATCCTAAAAACATAAACCCCCAATTCGTCTCCCTTAACAGCATAAGCAAATGTACCCTTTTTTACACTTTCTTCTAATTGCCTAGCAATTATTCTTTTTTTATTACTTAAGATGATTACTTTTCATAATTTAAGCTCATTCTTATCTCATAACTTATTTACATATAATTTTAGGGATAACTAACAAACATAATATCTCAAACTTTAATCCCCAATCTTCCATTCAGTTTGGCCAAAGCAATTTACCTTTATTTAATGATAAAGGTCACATCCCTTCTTTACTTTCTCGGCCATCCAACCAACTAGCCATTCTTCCTGGAGCTGAAGGCTCTGATTTAGACGCCTTGCTAAATTTCCCAAGGAGAATGTTCCGCACAACAGTAAAAACCAACCCAATAATAAAACTTGGTTACCGATTAGTTCAATCTCCTCCCTTCTGCGGCCTTGATACCGTTTATTTAGAAGTAACTATTTCAAATTCTTATTCACTACCCCAAAAACATCCCGAAAACACTTCTATTCCTAGCTCCGATTCTGATTTTGGTCCCGTTGAGCTAGTATCTTTAGAATTAGACCATAAAAATTTAGTCATATCAAGATTAAGTGATTTCAACCCTCTTTTATTCTCTAAAAAGAAAATCATCTCTATAACCAATCATTCTAATACCAGTACCCAAAACTGCTTCAGCTCTCCTAAAATATTCAAACCAAACGAATCTTGGTCTGAAATATTTTCCATCTCTGCCTCAAGCTTCAAATCTTGTTACAAAAACCAAGATTCGTCTAATATTTCCCAGAATTTAAATTCAAACGTCAACTCCGAGCTAGCATCAAGCCTATCCATTGTTGCTCGTGGCTATATTGTTGAACTTGATAATAACTCTCATAAATCCTCTACCAGGTTATCTTCTTTACTAGAGCACAAAATAAATGTCGACACTAACTCTCTGCTTCTGTCTTCTAACATTTCACCTCACGAAAAAAATAAATTAAGCCATAATTCGATTACTAATCGATCTTTATGCGAATCAACACCCAGCTTCTTGCAGCTCAATGGCGGATTTAATTTATCATCCAATTCTCAAAATGTGATTTCAAACAAGAATTTGCCTGAATATAATTCCAAAAACAACGCTCTTTCCTTCGGAAGCTTGATTGGAAAATCTCTCCCTGTTGGACTAGATAACTCAACTAACTCTCCTGCTGTTATTTATTCACCTTTGCTAGCGCAAAGACCTCATATCCCATTTAAAGGAGGCTTTCCATTATCTCAATCTGAATATGAATCAAATAATTCTGATGTTTTCAACAATGGAATTGGTCAAGCTTCTAGTGGACTCTACTATAATGGTTTTGATAAACATTCTTCTAACAACAAATCACTCACAATAAAATCTCTCCTTTACAATATCTCAGAGAGAAAATCGTCTATCGCTGGAGCAAATTACTCATCAGCATCCAACGCTAACGACCGCGACTCGTTGGATAAACCATTACCTAACCCCGAAAGATCATATGCTAATACTAAAAGTGATAAAATTTCTTTAGGCAAAAAACAGAATACACTATTCTCTCCTCTTCCTTCATCACCTCAAACATCTTTTTCTAGCTTGGAACCTACAAATAGAGCCAGATCAACTACTTCTCCAATGCTCCATAATTCCAAATTTAACAATCCAATAAAAGATAACAAATCTTATAAATCCAGGTATAGCACAGCAGATAGTTTCCACTTCTCAGGCGACCACAGTTCCAACGATTACGATCACTCAAGACTGCCGAAAACGTTACCAATCACAAACGTCCCTAGTCCTGTGTTTCCAACATCATTACCACCAAATAAACGTTTATCCTTAGAAAATTTCACGTTTTCGAAATACTCAAACATATCTAAAGGTTATACTTATTCTCCAGATTACTCAAACATCCACTCAAAACAAAAAATACATAGTGAAGACTACTTTAAAATAAATTCTAGAAGCTCGAGTATCAGTAAACAAACCATCAACCAATATTTGACCCAAGACAACAATGCAATGCCTAGCAACCTTGTCTTTTCTAACCGAAACTCGCTTTCTAAAATTAACAAAAACATGTCAAACAGTAGCGTTAGTTTAAAGTACGGGATGGTTTTAAGTAAAAACGCGAATGGTCTGGTTGGCAATACGACCAGAAATTTCGATATTGATGCAGATGAGAATATCGCTAAATCTACTTTTTCTCTTAGTGAGTTTGGACTCTGTGTATCAATAAAAGGTACTTTTTTTATCCACTACATCAGCGTTGCTACATTCTTATCACATTCTCTCCTTTAATCATTTACCTAAAAAAAAAAATAACTCTTATATAAACAGCTCTTTACTTTTTTTTCAATGCAATAATATAACTAAAACTATATAAATTATTTATCTAGCGCAACCAAAGGCTAAAGCTGGCAACGTAGTCCCAGTTATTATAACAATAACCAATGTAGGATCCTCAGAAATATCCGGTCTATCTATAACTTCAGAACTTATCAACACACTAGAAGACAATACTCGCACCGCCGATCAAACAGCATTTTCGACTAATTATACCACGCAAAAGAACGAGCTCAGCGAACTTATTTCGGATATAAATTCGCAAAGTCTCGTTGAGCATAGCTTGTTCAGTTTGAATTTGCTCGCTATTGATCATAAGGCCGATATAGGGTACCCTGTCCATTTTTTTTCCTTGCATTGATGTTAAAAATCTAAAACGACTTTTCAACTTTTTTTCAAATTTATTAGAACGATCGGTCCACAAAGTTCGGCTAAAGTCGTTATTCGCTATTACGCACCAACCTCTGATTTCAGCGGCATTGGCAGCCTGTACCTATACGCACATGCAGATAATTTCTCGTCTTTGTACACCTCCGAAACCGCTGCCGCTGCCACAGCTGAACACAACGCACCTTCTAACTCCGAGAAACCAAACATTGATTATGCGAATGAGACACATAATGGTCTGACAATTAGACCCGCCCTAATCGCTGAGTTCGAAGCGCCCATTGTTGTTCTCGTCAACTGATAGTGACTAAAAAAAATAAAATAAAATAAAAGTCCGATATTTTACCTTAATTTTTTTGGTCTAAAATACAGCGTAAATTTTTTTTATTTTCGGCATAATTCCTTCCCCTCTGATAAAAGATTAAAGCTTTGTCTATCAATTGTAAATACGCAAAAAAAAAACTATTGACTTGCATCTATGCTTTTTTTATTAACCAAAAAAAAAATTCGATCATCTTGGTTGTACATACTGGTAATTATACGGTTTATAGTTCATCCATCCACGCTAGCGCTGTAAGGTGTGAATAAATCAAAAATATAAAATAAAAAAAAATTACGATAATTCACACACAATCTCTAAAGGAAAAAATTTTTTTGGATCAGACTTGCTTGATCTATAAACTTTTATAATTGAAAAAGTTGCGCGAGCATAACTTTTGGTTTGACTCGATAGACCTTGTAACGGCCCGTATTAATGAAGAAAAGTCTTTTATATTAACTATGAGCAAATTCAATAAAATTTTGAAGGAAATTTTTTTTTGTATTATACAATTAAAAAAATAATAATTTGACTAGCTGGTATAACATATTTCCTAAAGTTTCTGTGGTTTGTGTGGCGATGTGAGAAAAATTGTATAAAAAGTCAAAGTTTCAATATTAAAAAAGGATGCATAACTGTGATTGGTTTATTTTAAAACGAAATATATACATACTTTGCTAAAAATTTATTATTTTGATGTCTATTAACATTAACAAATGGATTTTTAAAAAATAAATTGATACAAACTATAAAAATTTACAGGGTAAGTATAGAAATGTAGCTCCATGAACAACTAAATGTGCAAAATTAAGCATTTGTTTTTTTTAATTCAAATTAGTGAATAAAAAAATAATAAAAGGGAATGGCAATATATCAAGCTTAAGGTGATTGATAAGTAATACTATTTTTTTTTTTACAAAAACTCAAAATAACTTTATTAGTATTAAAAAATTTCAACCCATTATACTAAGGTGATACCAAAATTTTTTCTTGCTGTAAGCAATCGAAAACTCGAAACTAGAGAATAGAAAATTGAAAAAGTTTAAATATTTATTCGACCTGAATATTTGCGTTAATAGTTTTTTTTTTTATGGCAAGAAACAGCAATGAATGATTAAATCTAATTGCCCTTATTCTATACTTTCGATACGAACGCGAATTTTCTTTCTGGAATCCATGTCATACATTTTCCCTTCGTATGCCTTGAGCCCAAATTTAACAACGGCGTATTTATCATGCCTAGATTTGTTGATCAGTTTATCAAACTCAACCGCCCACTTTAGTCACTCATTAAACTCGTTATCGTCTAGTAGAATAGCAGGCGCGCTATTGAACCTGAGATACGTAGGGATTGTAACGCCTTCAAAGTTCAGTATCCTGCATTTACTACCGTGCTTTTTCAATATAATAGCGACTTCCTCCGGATAAACTGAAGCTACTCGATGTATAGTTATCATTTTACTCGATTTTTCTTTTCTCGCTTTTAGCCCGTATACATTTTTCCATTTTGTGATCGTTTCTCTAAATTCTGGTTCCTGCAAACTAACAGTAAGATCATCTATCTTTGTTCCTTTGACGCAATAATAATACAACAATGATCGTATATCCGTTATACTAACTCCGATACTCTCCATGTGATCTTTAAATTCAACAGGTTTAAAGGGTTCAATAATTATTTCTTTTAAAAATTCAGGCGTGATCATACAAAGTATCTTTTTCATAGAATCACTAACTGCATCAGTACCATTTTTTTGACTCATTTTTACACGCAATTTTGCAAATTATTCCTTTTAATTATCTAGGTTTAAGATGGTATTGGAATTTAATAGATTTAATACTATAATTGCATAAATAAATAATAAGTATTCAATGTTTCAATGATAAAATATATTCTAAACTTGAATTATATTGAATAGAGCAAATGGCAATAAACTTATATTTTTTAAAAAAAATATTATACTTACACGATTGCTATTCTTCTCCAGTATTTATATTCTAAAAGAAATTTTATATTCTCTATAGAATTTATTTTTCCTTATATATATCTATACTAATAATTTACAAAAAAGTTTATGGACAATTTATAAATACAAAAATAAATATGTATGTGCATAAATTTGCATACTAAATGATTCTTTCCATCACATATAGAACTGCTTTATGCGCTATATCATTCATTGAGATTTTTAGTTAGCTAATAAACCCATAATAAAGTAAGAAAGTAAGAGAATTTCTAATTTAAGTAAGGGATGCTGGATGTTAATTTTTTACTTTTACTCTTGAATGTATATTTGATCATGTGTATAAGCAAAAAAAATTTGTAATTAATTAAATTAGCTATTATTTTATCATTACACCATTTTTTGGAGCGAACAGCATAACTTTATCTATTTTCCAACAGTGTTTGATACTGATAATAAAAATAAAAAAAAACTTAACATTTTATATAAATGTTGATTATACTAATTTATTGCCCCATGTATATTATTATTTTTCATAAAGTTGTTATAAACGAAATTATATTCATAAAATTAAGTTCATGCAACTGCCTTAAATTTGATTTCTAATATTTTTATCTATATTATTTTTGAGGCAAATGTAATTATATCATATTAGTGCAAGAAGGTAGGATATAATCTTTATTATGTGTTGTGGCTGTATTTACAAGACGCGCGCCTTTGGAGACTAGAAAAAATAAATACAGTATTTAATGACCGAATTTTTTTTATAAGCTCTGACTCCCACTCTCTCTATGAAATAAGTCTGGACATTTATACATATTTTAATATTTATTTATAGTACATGAAACTCGTTAGTGATTCTTTGGATCCTAACTTTTCAATCTTATGTTCACCGCTTAAGTTGTGTTTTGTATACCTTATAATATACCATAAACTATACTCAACGACATTTAAACTGATCGCTATAAGTATTATTGAATGTTTTTCTTGTAATAATTGGGTATTTAAAGATTTTACAACCTTCAAAAGTCGGAATTATGTACTTGACTCGATGTTTGGTCAGTATTTTTGCAAATCTATCTGAATTTGTGAAAGAAACTGCGAAAATAATTATAGTGTTGAGCGAATTTGGGATTTCTTGAAAACCGTAACTATTCTGTACAAATTAATAACGATAGCTAGATTGTGTGAGCATTTATACAAAGTATTTTAGCTTTATTTTTTTTTAAATAAGTAATAATTATTTCAGCGTATTCAAGGGTCACATTTTTTAATTGCGCAAACAAGCGAATGTTGGATTTAAATGAATTAAATGCATGTGATGTAAAACTAGGCGAACAAATTTATGTAGGTAAGTGATTTGGCCATTTTTTAATGAATGTTTATAATTTAAGTTTTATTATGAGAGTTATTTATATGTAAATTAAATCAATATTATATTTTTTCGCATTTGTAAGGCGAAATGGTTGATAGGAGGCCCTATCGAATTCTTGGCATTTATGGAGCATATTAATGCTTTTTTTAGATGAAAGCTTGTCTTGATAAAAAATGATGTATAAATGCCGCTTAAAATATGTCGTTTTATTAATGAAAAATATGAATTTTTATAAAATAAAATATACTGAAACGAATCAATCAGTAACTATTTTTTTAAGTCTTTTGGTGGAGTGTTTAAAATTCAAATTCGAATGTTAAAACAAGAGAAAGTATATAAAATTCTATTTTTGACTATTTAAATTTGGAGATCAGGTGTGGTTTATCTCGCCATAATTATTTGTAGTTTCAATAAAATTAGCGAATTATAATATATACAGATATATTTTTGATCGAAATTGAATTTTCTTATTTGAAATAATATTTAATGTAGCGAGGATAATAGCGATAAACAGAAAATTTGGATTTTAAACTAAAAACGATTAAATAGTAAACTTTTGATTAATACAATTGAGAATTAAGAATTGTTTTTGCAAAAGTTGTAAGATTTTTTATTGACTTGTGTTTTAAATGAATGGGGATGAAATATATGAAGACATTAAATGGGTTAGGGAGTAATTACATATACAGGGAGTAAAGCTGGATGTATAGGAAATCTACATAATTAATTGTGTAAATGGAACATATTGCACAGTGAAAAAATGTATTTTCTTTAACATTTGGAAACAGTTAGTAGTTTCTATATCATACTTGATATGTGAGATGCGAGCTTGTTTAAGGTTTAATTGGGCTTTGAGGTAAGGTATAGCAATTGACTAGGCTAGCTTCAATTCTGTGGCATGAGAAGTGATTGGAGTTTAATGATAAGACAGTTATTTGATTTAGATTTCCAATTTGTCAGATATAGATAAAACACAATTAAAATGGGCATAGAAGAAAAAACGGGTATTAGCAATGTGATGCTACATATTATTGGCCAGCTTCAATTAACAGCCACTTTGATTGTGAAATGGATTCGATGATCATGCCTATAATTTGCCTATTTTTCCTCTTACTTGCAATTTAATTAAGCTTAATTGGCGTATTTAAGAGTCGAAGTTTCTGCTTGAAAATGCAAATAATACCATCGAATTTGCAAAGGTTTTGGCGATCTAAGGAATTTGATAGATTGCCTTTGCCTTTGAATGAAATGCTTAATCGCGATAAAAACTGATATAATCCTCCTTTACGACTTTCTAAAGTTTCTATTCGGTGCCAGCGCAGTCTAATTCCGCCAATAGATCAGCTTCTCATTTCAACGCCTAGCTCAATTTCTCATTTCAATGCCTAGCTCAATTTCTCTCGCCAAGAAAAGTTCTGTTATCTATTGGGCGCAGTCCAACGAATTCAATACCATGTTTTTTCTTTTCATCAATCATAAAACTAACTGATTACTGGATGCTTATGTAGTGCCAATTTATGAGAAACTACTATCCATTGGCTGAATGAGCATGATAACAGGATTCATATAATTATTGGCTATAACAAAGTCAAACTGATTTGTATATTAAGCGTAAGACATGATCATGAACATTACTGGCTAAATCGAAGCATAATCATAAAAACTCTTTTGATCCATTGGCTGATGTTTTTTGGATTATAGCTATATTAATCTATTGGACTGAAATGAGCAATCAGGGAGAAGGTAATTACTGCTGTCGAATTATTTCATGAAGATAAATGGAGATTAAGAGGTTTTTTTTTATCTAGGCAGCTAGAAGAGGGGGAAAAAAACTACTGTAAATAAAGACTATAAAAAAAATTTGAAATCTCTCCTTATTATTTTTCTCGTTTATAAAGTACTTAAAGGCTTCCTTTTTAAATAAATATAGCTAGTATTTTTTTTTT
>LSSN01002682.1:0-11943 GCA_001970855.1 Smittium culicis | reverse complement strand
GCGGAGGGGGGTCGGTTGAAAAATTATTTTTTTAATATTTTTTTAACTTTTTAAATATTTTTTGATAGTTTTTAGTATACTTTCAAATCATGTTATTTAAATTCTCGGATAAAAAAAAAATAAGAATAATCATTATGACGTTCAAAATCAATTCTAATATTGAGCTAATAAATTTATGTTATTAAATATATTACGATCTTTATTTAATGAAAAGTGCACTTATAAATAACCACATTAACCAAAATCAAGTTATTTTAATATAGATTATAAATAGTAAAAATTTCCATATAAGTATGAGTACATTGAATTACGAGTAATAAATTAAATCTATTCAGATCAAAATAATAAGATGCATTTATGATTAAATATTATTTTAAAATGAAATGCAATTTCGTTTAGATATAATAAAAATTATTAAATAGAACTTATCACCACAAGGAACTAGAAAAGAAGTAAGTATAGCTCACGCTAAATAAATTAAAAAAGATTGCTATAATTATGTCAATAATATTGAATGTTATACGAAAATAATTAAAATTGAGTATTAAAATATAAAGATATAAATTTAAATTATTAGTTTAAAAAAAAATAAAAAAATTAAATTTAGACTATTAACATTATAGGGATAAAATTGAAGAAGGACGTTCAAAAATAAATCAAAAAAGCAGCACAATAAATAATATCAGAATTTAGGGTATATTAAGAACGATAATAATAAGGTTAAGAGGTTTAGCAGTAAAAATATAAATATATTTTAACAAAAAATAAAAAAAACAATATTTAATAGCAAACACAGCTATAAATATACTAACAATGTACACAACTCTATATCCTTTGCTCATTTTTTGGACCTTTCCTGTTCAAATTTAGACCGTTATACACCGTTAAAATTGGCTAAAAAACTGTTAGAATGATATTTTAATTTTATTATTTTTGATCAGACTAAAGCTTATTAATTTTTATATTTCTTTGTATTTCACTTTTTAACTTATGGATTTTATCAATAATAAGCTGCTACATTAATAGATAAATACGAATTACTATTTTCTTTAATATCTAGATATTAAATTTATTATTCGTATTCTTAATTAAATACTGAAAAATTATTAATATATTTATATACTATTAAAAAATAGCCACAATTATTTTTTAAAAGAACATTTACAATAATATATGTATTTTTAAATGCGCTATTTTTACGAGAATTATTTCAATAACTTTTGATGATTATGAGTCAATATAGATCCAAATAGCAATAAAAATGAATAACTCGTTAATCTTTATATATTAGTCAGACAATGCTTAAAAATAAAAAATTATAAAAAATTGTCCAAATTAACGCCTTTTGATGAATTTTTAATGTTTGAAAATTTTAACTATTTTTTGTGTGTAATTCTATCTCGATATTTCTTTTAATATGAATATAAATTAAAAATAAATGTTGCTATCTAGAGTTAAATATAATGAAAAAATACTTTTTATAGAAATGAAATCATTAAACGTTCATTGAATTGATTAAATATCCCTTGTGAAGTGTTAATATGATTACATTACAATTTTATTTTATTGTCGGTAGATAATACAATATTGAAAATAAATTCCATCTATTTTTTAACAAAAACTGAATTCTAATAACTATAAGATCTAATTTGTTAAAATTAATCGAGATCTTTAGAGCGAAGATTAGTTTATATTATATTAGGAGAGGATAAATATTAAGCGTTACCATCTTATTGGATAAAACTAAACCGAAAATTACAAAGCAATAAAAATAGTGTGAATAAATGAACTAATAAAATTTTTATAGTATATAATGTAAAGTACACGTTAATATTATCCTTATCATCTTTCGTTAAAGGTAATATTGGTACGGTTGGCGGGGCTTAATATATCACTTCTCATCGTATAATAAAAAATAACTTTCTTTCTAAAGAGCTCGATTAATTTATATTATACTTTTGAGAGGAGACATATTAAGTTACTCCAAATTTAAAATCGACTCAGCCAAGTTATTCTAAGAATATTTGTGAGTCGATAGGAAGTATCGAAGGTGGTAGAGTTCGGCCAAAATGCATGTTAAACTATATCAGCAGTCGATATCCCGGATTTTGCGGCTAATTTAGCACCTATTGCTCTTCCTTTAGGTATTGGTGCTTCAGGGTCGCGGCTTATTAAATTACATAACGAATGTATGTATCTCGTAATACTATCCACTGATAGATGCTTCGAGGTATCGTAGACTTATCTTATAAGCTTATGAACTACCCAATCGCTATTGTTTACGAGTCGGGTCGGGTAGGTATTTAATTCTACCTTTTCCTCGTAGATCATGTAAGTGTTTACAGGGGAAAATATTATATTGTTGTGGGGATTGATTTGGAATAACTTTTCGATTGAATAGGCACCTCTTTTTTATTTATGGGCTACACAATTACTAGGTTTAGCAGTCTTTTTTCGATGAGGCTACGTTGATCGTCAATCCTATCGATGTAACTGGCGCGGATAAAACCTGTTACTGATAACAGCCAGCAGAGTTTGACTATGATTTGCTTAACAGTGAAGGAAGATTTTTGGACTTATTCTTGAAAAAATATTATAACTGGATATATATCCATCGCCGGCCTGATGAATGATTTAATAGAAGTATTATCCAATGCCTTGATGAATTCGGAAAACATTTGATGTGCGGCTATATTGATTAAACTGTCTTAAAACTGAAGGAGAGCTGATTTTTATTCTTTAATTGAGCCTAATTTCAGGTTGTCTATAGTGTATATTTCAGCCAGATAGTTTATTATAAGCGGCGTGGAGATGGGAGTGGATATCTCGTTTGATATCCTCCATTCTAGAAAGAGCTGCTGGATAGAACTATACCTGAATCTACGACGTACACGTTGTTCTTTGGAAACGATAAAGTCAATGGCGTAATTTCCAAGATCTTTAGTTTTGAGGAAACACCGCTGATCTTCCAAGCCATCAAGCTCCAATGCTTGTTTTCCGAGAGCGGTATCTTTCTGCTTTTTGGATCCGGAACTAAATTTGTTGCTTGAAGAAGTAGGGGCTCTTAAATTGATAGTGACATCAGGTCTGGGAACCAGATCTCAGATTTACACATTTGTGTCACTAGAGTCATTGTGACTCGTATGCGACGAACCATCTGAACTACCTGGGCTATCAGATTCCAGGGTGGACAGCAATACGGATCGTCGAATCTTGTATAATTGCGGGTCAGGGCATTCTGTACCAGCGCTTTTTTGTCCGGGAACCAGATGTAGTATTGATCTAGCTTCCTGTTCCGGGATGATGCAACGAGGTCGAAGTCGTGGGGTCCATACGTCGAGTTCAGTACTGAGAATGTCTGCATGAATAGATTCCATTCTTTTTGCGCTGTCAGTATGCTGATGGTGTCCGCTGGATATAGTAGGGATGGAACATAGATCACTTGCGGACAGTGTTGATCTTGAGACAGTGAGTCCATATCTTTTCTGTTAATTCCAGCAGTTCCGGGGAGGTAGTGCCCCCGAATTTCTTGGCATAGGAGAGTGTGTTTGTGTTTTCTCAATATACTAGCACTGATTGACCCACCACACTCTTGAGCTTCAGTGCATAAAGCACCTTTATCAGTTCCTTCGTGTTGATATGTAGTTTCGCGACCTTGGGGTTCCATATCCCTGAGTAAGAGCGGTTTCATACTACTATTCCCCAAGCTGAGTCGCTGGATTTGTAAATATCACCAGCTTAGCGTCTCGGGCAAGAATGAGTGACCTTTCTATGTTTTTATCTGTTTCTTCTACAAGGACAGGTTCTGGATTGTCGGTTTCATCAGCCTCAGTATCAATTTCCATGAGCTCGATACTGACAGAGCTCATTTCTATTTTTTTAATAGTCGGCGTATCGTCAGTCACCCAGGAAGCAGGGCGACTGAAATCAACTGGGCCTTTCCGATGAAGCTCGCCAGACATCTCAATGTCGTCTAGCCAATGTTGAGAAATCTGATAGCTTCGCGTCGGAGATCCCGGATCTTGGCGGATGGAACTTTGAGGGAAATTTCTCTCGTGTTGATCACCATCCCAAGGTGTGTGATCGACTGAGACGGCGTAGTCGACCACTTCTCGGAATTGACCTTGAATCCAAGATCCGAGAGCTTGGAGTAGATTAAGCACGTGTTTATTTGGCACACGTCCTTGGATTCCCCCCATAATCATCAGGTCGTCGAGGTATTCCGAGGCTCGAATTCCTTTCGACCTGGCTCATTCTAGAACTGGGAGGAGGATCTTCGTAAAGATCAACGGGATCAGTGATAGCCCGAATGGCAGGACGCGGAACACGAATCAGCGGCCGTTCCAATGAAATCAGAGGTACTTTATGCACTGCTTGTAGATCAAGATGTACATGAAAGCATCCTTGAGGTCTATTGACGTCAGGAAATCCTTCTTGCGGATCATTCTGCAGATGGATGTCAGCGTCTCCATCTTCAAGTATTGTTCTTTCGCTTTGAGATTCAGCTTCTGCAGGTCGGAAATTAGTCGAAGACCTCCTGTATTCGGTATCGTAAATAGCTGGATTTAAAATCCTGGGCCCTTCGGATGAATCTCATCGATTGCTCTCTTGGAAATCACAGAGGCGAATTCTTTCTTCTGAACCTCGCTGGCCTCCAGTCTCAGTTTTATTTTTTCACCGACGGAGGCCGGTGTGATTTTAATTCTGCGTTCTTAAAAGGTATTCTGGATCTCCTATCTACTATGTCTCGAAGCAATAGACTTTCCGTTATTTTTGACCATATCTATTATAAAATAGATAGGCGATCCTTCACACGGGTGCCTTTTTGGGTCTCTATTGTGTTCCCTTTCGGCGGCCTCAACCTCTCGTGCGAAAATTTTATTGGCGGTCGTGAGTCTTGTGACAGGCTTCAGCGGTTGTTTCAGCTGTGGTGCTCTGCGCCTTAACAATGTTCCTCTGTCAAAATTCTTAGGGATCGTACTCTACTGACGATTGTGAAAGGGCTGAATTCGTTGTTGTTTTGAGTTAGGACTCTTTGAAATGAGGGCTTCCAACGCCTCTTGATCCATAAGCGGCTTGAAATCAGATTCGAAGAGCTGAGTCGATTTCCCAGGAAGAATAAATCCCTTTTTAAGGTTGTATCTACTTTCTTGAGATACTATGGCGGAAATTTCAGACAAGAGAGCACTCATTGTGTTAGTGAAAAGATTTTCTGATTTTTCAGAGGTGTTCATATCCTTTTTTTATTGGATTCGGCGGTGAAAATAGTAATCAATTGGCCAAGTTTCTTGTTCCAAGTCTAACTGTATTCCATAGAAAGCGGGATCAGTTTTATTCTCTGTGCTCTACGCTGTATCGTTCAATAATGGCGGAGTATATTTCATTGAAATAGTCTTGGCTCAAGAGTGGATTGCAATCTTGCTTTCTTCTTCAGTCTCCGGGTTCGGAAGAAGTCTTCTTCAATCGATTGCAGCGCTTCAATGAGCTCCGGGTATACAGACAAGTCTGTAACTGGTATCTTAGTAGAAACGTAAGGGTATTCTGGTTTTTGGTCACTCTACCTTTCACGTAGGAGTTGCTGTATCAGCTCGGTTAATACTCTGATTTAGTCTATGCTTGCGGGAGCTTGGATTTCATTTAATTGTTCCATCGTTTAATTTTTTTGAACGAAAATTTTTTTTTTAAATATTCTTTAGTATAAAAATTTAAAGTTGAAAATCTTTATTCTGGTAGAGTCCCTTTGCGAAAGAAAACATGATAAGGATAACACTTACGTGTACTTTACATTATATACTATAAAAATTTTATTAGTTCATTTATTCACCCTATTTTTATTGGTTTGTAATTTTCAGTTTAGTTTTATCCAATAAGATGGTATCACTTAATATGTCTCCTCTCTGAAATATAATAAATATAAAGACTAAGACCAAGATTCAAAGAATCTAGGCGTTTAACCTCGCTAAAGGCTTAGTATCCCTTAAATTGGTCATTTAATATACTGCTTTTTATTTTATAGTTTTTCGAATGAACTACTATCATAGTAAGAACCTCATTTAAATTCAGCTTAAACTATAGATAATAATGGATGTGCGCTTCAGATATAAAGATCATTTTTATCATTATATTTTTTCAATAGTTTTAGACCTGGTCATGGCTGGTCAAGGTTCTGGTAAACTTTTTTCTATATATTTCAGCATTTTTCACATTATTTGTTGAAATTTACATAATGATAATACAATAAAGCCAATAATATTATGTATATTTTTACTGAACGAGAGGTGTTTATTTTTTCATAATGCAAAAATTTTTGGACGCGATAGGGTTAATTTGAATATTTTTAATTTCGTAAAATATTCAAAGAGAAATTAACACAAATATTATTCTGCGATTTTTTTTATTAAAACTAAATAGTAATTAGTAAAATATATGATAATCTAAGCATATAATTGTATTCATGGATTTAATTTACCCCCCTCCTCTCAAGTAATTTTAAAAATTCTTGAAAAAATAAAATTTATCATTCGAGACTCCACTTTTAGATTTTAATTTTTTTTTTTAAAAATGTAAAATTAGCGCTTAAAATATACTCTTATTAAGATTTTAACGCATTGCTTTTTTTTTTAGAAAAAATTAGCACGTTTTTTACAAGATAACGAAATTATGATAAGTGATTAAAGAATGATCTATGAATTTTTGCTAACCCTTTCTCGGGCGATATAATATTTTTGTTCTACCAAATATAGCCAAATGTATTCATTTAAAATACTTTAACTCTGAGACCTTAAGAAGTATTGGTAAATTTTAAAATAACATCAAATAATAAACTTCCTTATAAAACATAAGTGAATTGCTAAATCTGATTTTTTTAAGAGCTTTGGACGGGAAAGGGTTAGATTGTTAGGGCTGGAGGTAAAATAATACTAATATAGAAGGTTATGTGGAATTTATTATTGTATTTAACTAATAGAACCATAAACTAATTCTAATAAAAGACATATGAGTGTATAGAGAGATTAACCGAATTGCTTTTCGTAAAGTTGGGGAATCAGTCGCTTATGTATATTTTGTAACCTTCTACATACTTTTTTATACATAGAGCGCTGTTAGATGAAGCACAAGATTTGCTATCAGCTATTGTATTCAACACTAGCCATAGTGAACCTTGTGTTTGTTTTATACAATATGATGGTAAGAACGAGTTCTTAAATAAATAATATAAAAGGATTTTTTCAAGCATTGACAATTATCTTGGAGGTTTATGGAGAAATTTTTTACCATGGTTTTTCAAACGAGTATTCCATAATTTACTTTTTTTAGACTTAACCCTTTCACGGGCGGAAGGCTGTTTTTGACCTGCTAAATGTAGCCAACCGTATTCGACAATTATACTATAGTTCCGAGGCTTTAGAAATATTGGCTAATTGTAATATATCAGCAAATAATAAATTTACTTTTAAAACATAAACGAATCAATAAATTTTTTTTAAGAGTGTTGGACGGGAAAGGGTTAACCCTTTCCCGGGCGGTAGACTATTTTTGACCCAAATATATAGCCAACAGCGTTCTATTAAAATAATTTAATTCCGAGATTTTAAACGATATTGGTATATTACAAAATAACAGCAAATAATAAACTTGTTTATAAATCATAAAAGAATCATTAAATTTGTGTTTTAAAAGAGTGTTGAACGGGAAAGGGTTAAATATGAAGCAAAAATATGTAAAGCACAATTAAACCCTTTCCGGGGCAAGCACTCTTAAACTTAATTTAAAATTGTAATTGGAAAATACATATATTATTTATTAGCTATTGGATATTTATAATTTATCAGCTAGTAATTAATTACTATCTTATATTAATTTATCATCCTGTCGTTTGGTTGGATACTTTTGGTAGTTCTAAAACAGTCTTCCGCCCGTGAAAGGGTTAAGAGGAATTTTATAAAAAAAAAAACACTTTTGCAATCGCCTTCAAGTTTACGTAAAATATTAACTAAGGCCTTTTATAAAGGTTATATAAATAACTTTTAGGTTAATTATTTACCAATTCAATTAATATTTATAGATCTTTATCACTTTCCCGCCCAACACTCTTTAAAAACACAAATTTGATGATTCTTTTATGATTTATAAGCAAATTTATCATATGCTGCTATGCTAAAATATACCAATATCTCGCACTCTTAAACTTATTTAAAATTGTAATTGGATAAGCCATAATATATTTATTTGTTATTGGATAATATTAATTTATCAGCCAATAGTTTATTACTATCTTATATTTATTTATCATGTCGTTTGGCTGGATAATTTTGGTAGTTCAAAAAAGGCCAACCGCCCTGAAAGGGTTAAGGTCTCAGAATTAATGTATTTTAAACTGAACGCTGTTGGCTATATCTGGTGGGTCAAAAATAGTCCTCCGCCCGTGAAAGGGTTTTGAGGCGAGAGCCTATAATCAGAATTATCCATTTTCGAGCATATTCCTTTCCAGCAAAACACCCTTAAAAAATCAGACTTAGTGATTCGTTTATGTTTTATAAGGAAGTTTATTATTTGCTACTATACTAAAAAAACCCAATAAATTATTGAGTCTCAGAATATTATTTTATTTGAAACCAATTTGATAGATTTAATAGACCAGAAACATTCTTCAGCCTGTGAAAGGGCTATCCCATTCCCGCCCAAAAACCCTAAAATTATGTTTTTTAACCCTTTCATAGGCCAACACTCTTAACCCTTTCACAGGAAGTAGACTATTTTTGATGTACCAAATTCAGCAAAAAAGACTAATAAAAAGTAACATAATTCCAAGTCTATTAGAAATATTGGTTTTTTTTGATTAGTAGAAAATAACAAATAGCAAATAGTAAATTAAATTTTTAATCATAAACGAATCAATAAATAGATTTTTTCAAATGCGTTGAACGGGAAAGGGTTAAGCATAATTAAAAAACATAATTGGATATACCAAATAATTTTATTTGTTGGTGGACGTGATGAACAAATTAGCTAATAAATAAATTTAGCTTATCAATCAATTATCATATTGTCATTTGGCTGGATATTTTAGGTAGTACAAAAAATGCCTTCCGCCGCTGAAAGATAAAGAAAGTAAATTATTTGCTGTTTTAATATTAAATACCAATACTGCTTAAGGTCACGGAGCTATTTTTTATAATTGAACTCAGTTGGCTATATTTTGTAGATCAAAAACAGTCTACCGCGCGAGAAAAGGCTAAATCTTAAATGCCCAACGCTCTTTAACCCTTTCCCGTCTAGCACTCTTTGAAAAAAACAATTTATTTATTCGTTTATGATATATAATTAAATTTATTATTTGCTGTTATTAGATGATAAACCAGTATATAAACGAATATTGGAATTAAAGTATTTTATTTGAAAGCTGTTGGCTAAGTTAGACAGATCAAAATTAGTCCTCCGCCCTTGAAAAGATTAAAATGATCAATTTTATGATTCGCTCAATATTTAATAGCGAGTTTATAACTCGCTGTTTAATTATAGCATTTAAATCATTTTTAAGCTCTCAGAATTATGCTATTTTTATTCAAGGCAGATGGCAATATCTGGTAGTTCAAAAATGGTCTACCAGGCGATAATGGGTTAAAAGTATTCTTTGAAGACTAATTTTTAGTAAGTAGAAAACCTCTAAAAATTTTCAAGGCTCAAGTAATATTACAAAATTTAATATAATTGCTGCTAAAAATAGAGTATTTCTATTTATAGTTGTTAATAAGCCAAATCAATTCCAGAGCCAACGCTCTAAAACTTGTAAAAATTATTATTTTAGGATTAGCTTATAAATCTTTTGTTATTGGATATATTTTAGCTAATAAATAATAATAATATTTTCACTAAATGTGATGGCAATAGGAGAAGCGGGTCAAATTTTCTTGTTAATTATATTTGCTTATGTGAATTAGATAAAGTCATTGGTTATATTATTTAATTCGCTTAATCTATTCAATGTCGCTTTCTAATAAATTTAAAAAATTAAATTAAATATTACGAGTAGGAAAATTTTAATGGTAAAATTTTCGCAACTACAATTAATCTCTAATTCAATAATTTATCAGGTTTTCATTCATTTGGATAGATTTGGTTGTTCAAATAAAGTCAATAGTCCCTAAACGAGTTAAGAGATATTTTTCTTCAAAACCCATGTAATATTAAGGCAGTAGTTTACTCATTTATTCTAGCTCTTTCCCATGCGGTAGACTGTTTTTGAACTGTAGAATCTAACCAATTGTGTACAGCAAAAATAATTTAGCTCCGAGGCTAAATTAATTGTTGGTGTGTTGTAGAATAGCAACAAATAATAAAACTGTTTAAAAATACTTTCGAATCAATAAATTCATATTGTCATAGGTCATTGAGTGGGAAGTAGATATAGTTTTATTAGATTTACAGTATTAATAATACCTAATGCTAAAAAATTTCCACCATATTAGTATTCTAAAAATATAAAACCATTTAAATAATCTAAACGGTGTTTCAAATTAATTACAAATCGTAGAAATAAAATAAAACTTTAAAATTTAGACCAATATATCATTTTTTTATAAAAGAAATTCAGCTGTACAATCTAAAAATAGGTGTATTTTTTGCTAAAATTAAACACAATGAAGATATATTCTTTTTATTTGGTTAAAAAGTGATAATTAACTTATATGATGTACAAATAAACAGTATTCAAATAAAAACCGAAATTATATTTAAGCATTCCAGATTCCCTTTTATACAAGTATTATAATATTCACAAGCTCTTTTTGCATTTGAGAGAAACATTACACATAGCAAAGATATAAAAAAATAAAGAATACTCAGCATGTTCAAATCTACAATTCTCACAATTTTATCTTTAATCTGCATGTTGATGGCAGTCAGATCCCAAGATACATTATATGGCGGAGCTCCAGCTAGAATTCAAATAAATACCTATCCCAACAGAGGATATTCAGGCCAGGTTAAACAGTTTTTGATGGTTCCTAACGCTTGTATGAAAACCCCAAGTTTCAACTCTATGACCATCCCACAGCTTAGAACTGGTATCATTAGAATATTTTCAAAGAAAGATTGTACCGGTACTTTCTATGATTTCCCAGCAGCTGCTGTCAACTTTATTGATATTTATTCATTAACCGCTTTTGTTCCAAATACTTGGGTTTTGCTCCTAGATCTTTACTAAAAAAAAACTTGGTAATTTAATTAGGATATATTTATAACTCAGACCGCATAAAAATTACTTTAGGCTATAGTTACCTCTTCTTATTAATTTTTATTAAATAAAAAATCATATTTAAATATATAAATTGATAATTATACGTGCATAAGTTTCAGTTAGATATAAAAAGATAGATTCTCATTAATACTTGAGCTCAATATCTTACACTCAAAACTTTAAACTAGAAATTGTTCATTTTTAAAATAAAAAATTAAGTATAAAAAATATCGGTGCAACAGATTTAATTATTTAAATTTGGTCTTTATCATACAAAATATAACATAAAGGTAGATATATAAGTTCAAACA
Organism: Smittium culicis; assembly: GCA_001970855.1. Lineage (NCBI taxonomy): Eukaryota > Fungi > Kickxellomycota > Harpellomycetes > Harpellales > Legeriomycetaceae > Smittium > Smittium culicis. Next base: position 393 of record LSSN01002682.1, on the reverse strand, counting down.
AGAGGCGAATCTAATTCTGTCTCTCTTAACAAAAATGTTCTTTTTCGAGCCAGTAGGATAAAAAAAATCTACAAAAAATTTACTTCTTAATTACTACACTCTCTTACTCTCTTAGAAAATTTTTTCTTAATCTCTCTCTTAGAAAAATCTTTCTTGAGCGAGCTAATAGTATTAGAGAATCTAAAAGTTTTATTTCTGATCTACTATTCACTTTTTTTTATGCCCCTTCTAAATAAAATTGACTATAACCATCGAACACGTAGTATATCGACTTTAACTTACTAATACAACTTTGTTGACCTTGCCAAGAGCTACATTTTGGTACAAGTTTGGTCTCTTTAGACAAAGCTTAACTTTTGCAATTAAATTGTAAGTGCGCAAGTTTGGTGCACG
>LSSN01002681.1:0-12189 GCA_001970855.1 Smittium culicis | reverse complement strand
AGAAGCGATTTTATTGGATGGATGATTGATTTTCGGGTCTATAGAACAGATCTAGACCATAGAAAAGCTGCAGCAAATGGAGTAAAGAATCAACTCTTAATTAAGTGAAGCTAATAATAAGCCATAATCAAGAAGGCTGAAACCTCTAACCTATTTATTCAAGTGTTGCCGTTTAAATCTATCTGGCCAATAGATGTTGAGCGAGCATATGCCAATTCGAAGAGGTGAGCAGAATATAAACAATGAGAATTGGAGGGGGAATTAAATACGGAGCAAAAATGCATGCATTATCTCGAAAAGTTGAAATAAACAAAGCTATCTAGTTCGTAAATAAGTGATCTTTTCTCTTTAAAAACATTTATACTGCTCTATTTCCATCTTTCTTTAATAAGAACTTCAAGTATAAATATCTATTTTCACTCTATCTTTAATATACTTCATACGAAAAAATGTTGAACGTACCTTCAAAGGAAATTACCGTAAGTACCGCCTCTTGTGAATATCGCTTTGCATACAATACCATCTCACTACTACCTGATCAAATTTAACCATACTAACCCATCTTGATTATCATTTTAATATTTTAATAGGCTGGTTTGGACAGAGAAACATTGGTACCTTCTACTATCCTTTATTATTAAAATATTTCCTTTTTCTAACATAGATGAACAACTTTTTAGGTTTACATGTCCAAGCTCTCTGAGCAAGCCGAAAGATACGAAGGTACTTATATTTAATCATAAGTCTTATTTTACATGTCTTAACACAAATCCTTTTTTATATATACCAATAGAGATGATTGCTTTCATGAAGGTTAATTTTTATACTTGCTACTCTTATTTTTGGTTTTTTATACTTAATTTGCTCTTTTATTTGGTCATTCAATCTTTAGGCCGTCGCAAAGGTACTTTATTAAAACTATTGTTCTTCTAATCTTTATTCACATTCTTTCATATATTAATTTATTACATGATTTATTCTTAGCTTGATTCTGAACCAACCATTGAGGAACGCAACTTGCTTTCTGTTGCATACAAAAACGTCATCGGCTCAAGACGCGCATCTTGGAGAGTAGTTACCTCTATAGAAGCTAAAGAAACTGCTCGTGGTAATACCCAACATGCTGAACTCATCAGCACATACAGACTTACCATCGAAAAAGAACTCCAAGATGTATGCAAGGATATCTTGGAAACCATCGATACTAACCTGATTCCCGGTGCCTCCACACCTGAATCTCAAGTCTTCTACTACAAAATGAAGGGTGATTACCACAGATACCTTGCTGAATTCATGAGCTCTGAACACCGCCAAGAATCATCAGACACTGCTCTTAGCGCATACAAAAAAGCTTCTGAAATCTCTGATAAAGAGCTTGCACCAACTCATCCAATCAGATTGGGTCTCGCCCTCAACTTCTCGGTATTCTACTATGAGATCCTTAACTCTCCAGACAGCGCATGCAACCTTGCTAAACAAGCATTCGATGAAGCAATCGCTGAACTCGATAATTTACACGAAGATTCTTATAAGGACAGCACATTGATCATGCAACTTCTCCGTGATAACTTGACTTTGTGGACCTCGGATCTACAAAACGGTTAGCAGATTTATTCTTATAGCCAAAACATCTTTTATACTATATAGCATTTAATATTTAACTCTTTTATTTCCTTCTTAATACAGAGGTAGATGACCAACAATATGGTGACTCAACTGCTGCTCATGCTGAAGACAAAAAGGAAGAGGAACAAGAATAAACAAACGCGAATACTTACCGAGATACTGTTTATTAACTCTTAATATCTATATAAGAATAAAGTTCACTTAAAAAAATATATAAACTATAATACTCTTTTTTTAGTCTCAATAATAAAAGATTTACAACTTTGAATTTTACTTTATTATCTACAAATTGTACTCTAATATGTACGTGTTTTTTTAGAGTTATACTTTTTCTTTATCGCTGTAAAGCGCATACTTTTCTAATTGCAGAGTCAGACAGTAATAATGACAATAAATGATACTGTATGTAGTTTATAAGCGTATCATTGAAAATACTCATCAGTACTTTTTATTTTAATATTAATTCTTTCTTTTTCAATCTATTTACCTATCTTTTAAAATACTGATGAATGAAGTTTACTTTATATTTTATGACTAGACATTTAACACTTACCTTGATCGGCAATAGCGCCAAATAGTTTTAAGAATCAATTAAATAAAGCGATTTTGCTGTTAATAACTTGCATTCATTTATTTAATAAATATATCGTGAATTGTTTTAATTTCTTATAATTGTTAACTGACATAAATATTTTACTAAGGGCAAAATATCTTGTCGTGATTTGGGAGTTAAATTCAGTTTTTTTAAAAGCGCAATATGCTATTTTTTCGTAATGGCTATATTGACCTTGTCCTAGTATAGGAAAGGCCGTGACCATTTAGTCAAATTAACAGCAATCTAGAAATAATATAAACATAGCACCTTGAGACATATTGGAGCAGTTTCTATATACGAGCCTGATGCTGAATAGCATGGTAGATATCAAAATTTAAAAGTGTACTGTAAAAAAATCAGTTCATATATACACACTTTTAGGTATGAAACTAGTTATTTTTGGAATTTTTAGTATAATTAGTAACTGCACTTACATTTAATAAATCTCATTGATAAATAATTGTTGTATAAATAGAAAATGTCACATTATGCCTACTAAAATTTAAAAAAAATTTTTTTTTTACAAATATGAGTATGCTGTACCTAAAATGAAATATTAAATTCAACTATTTATGTAAAATAAATAAATCATTAATAAATATATAATCAAATTTATTGAAATTAACAAGTCTATGAAAATATTCAAGATAAAATTACGAGCGATTCCTATAGTCCAAAAAATATATACAAAGTTTAGGCACTTGAAATAAATATAAAATAAACATATGAATTTGGATATAAAAGACTATATTAAAAGTGGTTAACCATACATATGCTTAACTTCAGATAGCTGTTTATTTACTTATAAATCAAGTCTTATAATTATGTGTATATTTGGTTTGTCAATCATATAAAAATAAATAATATATATAACATTAAGATATTTCGCTCTAAACTACTATGACTTTGAAAATACCCAACTTGTAATAAATGGGTGTGAAATTTGAGCAAAAAAAACCCGTTATTAGCATATATAAAAATTAAATTTATTAATACTTGAACGGATCTTAATAGATTAAATTTGTGGGTATTTAACATTATTAAATTATTTAACCCTGTCTTAAAACCTTTAAGCATCTAAAATTTATGCAAATTTGGGATTAAAACAATCTGAAGCTTCAAAATAAGCACTAGAAACTAAAAGGCATTATGTAATGATATTTATTGGTTAAATCATGAAATAAAGAATGAAAACACTCTAATTATACCTTTTATTCTGTATATTATGATTTTTTCTAGTTTACTAAATCATTTTTTAATAAAAAACATTTTATATTAGATATCTAAAGAGTTGTATGTGAGGTTCTCCGGAGTGGGATATACTTTATTATAAAGTGTTATTAATAATTATAATAAAATAAAATCACTCACAATTTTGAATATTTTATTAGATAGAAACTTATATTATGACCAAAGCTAAAAATAAAACTCGTATTTAGATTTAAATCAATACAAAAATTAGTTTTACTTGAATAATTTTTTGCTTAAACATATTTAATTTGATTATTTATCTATTAAAAAATGTATTTAAACTGGATACATTGCATATTATACATATCTATTACTATAAATTTATAAAATTATCAAATATGGTTAAATTATTTAATGAAAATAACTATATTTTAATAATGTGAGATTCTTAAAAATATTCAGATCTATTACTCTAGTGTTTTTTTATTTTTTGATAAGCTAATTTAGTAGGAAATAAATCAAATTATTCGTTTTAAATATATTTTTTAGGACTAGAAAAATTTTAAGAAAGCAACTTTTAAAATATGGCCTGCCGTATAATAATAAAACCGTTAATAGGAATGAAATAAAAATTTTTTTGTGTATTTAATGCTAAAAATTTTAGTATAAGAAATTATTAATTTTTTTTAACAAGTTCGATAAAATATAGCTGATTCAAGTATTAACTTTTAAGTCGAATATTTACTAGTATTGGTCAAAAAAATTTTATTTTCAGAATATAACAAAAATCATAAAAACTCACGAATCTAAGTTTATTTATTTAATATCGATTAATTGATTAGCGATATGAAATTTATTATAAACTGAAATAATAATAAAAATTTAAGGAAAAAATACAATCTAGAATTTTTTTAAAAAACTGTCTGTTAATTATATTTAGAATTCCCTGAAAGCTTTTATATGTTTTTTATGTTCTATATATCACTTTGTATATATTATTCTATTGTTTAAAATTTAATAAAAGTCAAAAAATGCGTTTCTCGAAAAAAATTGTTAATTTTTACTGACTAAAAGTGAAACTAACCCTGAAGGACAAATTTTTTTATAATCAAAAAATGCGGTTAGTGAATCATCCCAGTATTGTAAATTTTATTCATGAATACTAAACATATGTAAATTTTATTCATGAATACTAAACATATGTAAATTCTAAAATTGTTAATTTCCCAAAAAAATATAATTTCTACGCCGTAAAAAAAAGTGCTTTTTTTATGCTATAAAAAATTATGAATTATTTTATATTTTTTCAAATAAACTGATATAAACCGCACAATCTGTTGGATTAGTATAATAATATATAATAAATAGGATATATAAATTAAATATTTTAATTTTATCGAACTTGGTATTTAATACAGCGATTTAACATATCCTTTACAAAGTTAATATCAATATCATACTCTTTTTAAAAAAAATATTATATTGACAAAATATTTTATTGTTTTTAAAATAAAAAATTAAGACAATTATCATATTATTTTATAGCTCATACTCATTTACATATTTTATTAAGCAGATATAATTTTCATTTAAAATTTATAAGAGATAATACATTATCCAAATTAATAATGATAATTTATTTCATTTATTTATTTAACGAATTTCTGGTATTTATGATTATTTATATATCAATAAGTGTAAATTATTGACATACACGGTTAATTTTCAAAAATAAAATTGAATTAGTACAATTTTGATCTAATAAAATATACCTCTATTCATATTAATTTCAAATTTTTTATTTATTCTTTCAATAAAATTTTTTTAATTATGTATTATATCTAATTTATATTTTTTGTGAATAATAATTTTTTATAAAAAATTAAATATCTTTTCCACAATACTATTTGGAAGAATTTTTTTTAACGATCATTATAATATAAAAACATTCTTAATTTTATCTCTTGATATTAAACATAGTTAAATTTTATTTCGTTATATATTTGAATAATTATATAAGTATGATAAGTTTAATATTTGTTTTTTTTTATTAAATGTAAATTTTTATCTCAAATTTCAGTTAAAATCTCTAAAAATAAATTTCATTGAGCAAATCAAAAAATTAATAAAATGCACACACGTTAAGCTTATAACTGATCTAATTTTATCTCACATAAATTACATCCCAAATTATAAGGATACGCATACTATTTCTAATTTATGAAGCTTATAGCATATATATGAAAATGGTAAACACAAATAATATTTGACTTTCAAATTTAATAAAACTGTTTTATTTTGGATATTTTGCGCTTTTCTCTGGATTTTTTAATAATTAATTCATCTTGGTAAATAAATTTTCTCTCGTTTAGTTTATATAAATCCTCTGATCTGTTTTTTTAATTAAAAATCTCTCAAATAGAAAAAACATATCTATAAGTTCTAGAAAAAGTATGATAATTAAATAATTGATTTACTAAAAATTCTTAAATAAGTTCTAAATCGACTTTTAAAAATCACTCAAATTTTCTGTGCGAAGGAATTTTTTCCCCCACTAAATCTAGTCAGAAAAAATCGAAACAATTATTATAATTTCAAGTCCATATAAAAATTTTTATTAGTAAAATATATTTAAATTATAAATTATCTTGCAATAAATGAATGAATATTGACATAAATTTTCCATGGAAAATAATAATCATTTATGTGTAGGTCTAGATTTTAGATTTAGTATTAATATCTTAATATCTTCTTATAGTTAATGTGGTAATAATATAAAAATATGGAATAGAAAATTTTAATTTTAAATATGCTCTTATTAAAAAATATGAATTGAAAAGTACAAAAATAAAACTAATTTCTCAGCTGAAAAAATTAGATAAATTAATATTTTTTTTCAGAAATACATAAAAAACCCACATTTTAATTCTTTAGTTTTGCAAAACCTGATTCATAAATATTTTATTAAGAATAGTAAAACTAACAAAAATTTTTAAACAGAATAAGCTTTTCGTATTTAAATATATTATAAAAACAAATATAGATAATAAGTGGTTAAATTTGACCTGAGAAGCAAAACAAATCCACGATAATTTCTATCAATAATCAATCCAAACAGCATATGCCATATCAAAACATATAATCTACACCCAATATATCAATTTATCAATGTCTCAATGTCTCAATAATTTTGTATATTCATAAATAACCTGGAAATATAGTTGTATACTCTTTATTTTTACACTCTTTAATATTATTTTAACATGAAATATAATCATAATTTATTGTTATCTAATTTAGAATTAATCTAAAAAACTTTTATGCAAAATTAAAAATTCCTTAATCATACATTTTAAAGGCTATAAATACTATTTAAAATTTTAATATAAATACAACTGATTCATATGTTTTGAATTTTATTATAATTAAAAGAATAATACAATAATTGCGAGTCAAAAAATTTAAAAAAATTAAATCATTATCTTAATATTGACAGGTATACCAAATTTTATTCACATAAACACTTTAGGGCTTTATCGAAAATTTTTGGAATAAAATGGAAACTTATGGAGCTTTATGTAAAATTTCGGAGTGTTATACATAAATTATTTCCTGTTGTTTATAGAACATTCTATAACACTTCATAATATTCCACAAGCTATTATTTGAAAATTAACAATGCTTTTACTAATTTTTTATTGAATAATATCATTTATATTTTTCTTCAAAAATTATAAAAGGGTAACCTTTTTCCGATTTCAGAAAAAATGAGTGTATAATTTTATTTTATTTATCCCACTAAATATATATTATTCCTATAATTAAATAAATAGCACTAAATCAGTCTTCATACTAACCTGAACCTTAGTTTCAGTCTAAGATTAGCCCTGTTATTATTTCACCCCTCATTCCTAACAAAGGATTATCATAAAATCTTTGCGCTAGATTAGAGCTGGTAAAGCCAGCCAAAATTTTGAGCTGCATCTGAGTTCCCAGAAAACTTATATCGAAGTATAAGTGATTCGCCTGTCCATTGAACCAATTACCAGATGGTATGGGGCTACTAGAGCGGCGGAGGGAGCGGTGTGATTTTGGCTTAAAATTTTTTTTATATTTGTTTAAATTTTAAAAAAAAAATTTAATCTCTGAGACAAAAAAATATAACTATATTATACATTAAATAAATTCTATACATCTTTTTTTTAGTTGTATAATCAACCAACGAATTATAATAAAAATTTATAAAATAAATATAAGAATTTCCAGAAAAAATTTTTTCATCGAAAATTTTTTGCTTTATAAATCAAAAATAAAAAAAAATATCAGAATTAACTCGATTTTATTAAAAGTTGTATTAAAAAATCATTCAATTATTGTATAGAAAATTATACCCAAACGCGAGAATTTCTATAAAACTGGAAGAGCTTTAAAAATTTTACATTTTTTTGACGAATGTAGCACAACCGATTGATATATAGGGGAGATACTTTACGAATAGTGCGCTTATTTGAGTAAATAATTACAGTTAATAAATTTGCATAAAAAAATTAATATCCAATTATTCTAACAGAGCTTATTTATAGCAAATGATATTTAAAAAATAAAATAAATAGAATTAAAAGTCAGAAATTATTTCGAATTCAAAAAACTATAATTTTGATATTTAAAATTCGGTATAATAATTTTAACAGTAAAAAAGTGAGTACTCGTTCATTAAAATTCAGAAGAGAAATATTACGTGTTACCATATTATTTGATAATACTAAACAGAAAATTACAAAACAATAAGAATAAATCGAAATTAAATAGTAAAATTTTTATAGTATAGAATGTAAAGCACACGCCTGTGATATCCTCGTCATCTTTTATTTCGAAAATATCTTATACCGGAATAAATATTTTCAACGATAAATTTTATTTCCTTCAAAATTATAATTATTGATCAAGAAACTGAGATCCAAGCTCCCGCGAGATAAGAACAAGTAAGGGTACTAACCGAACTTGTGCAACAGCTACACGTAATATGGATAGTAAATAAGAACCAAATTACCCATATTTTTCTACAAGGATACACATATAGACATTTCTTTATATCTGGAGCTCACTGAAGCACTTCCATTTATTGAAGATGACCTCATCCTAACACCGTATACTGAAAAGAGCGCTAGATTGAAATCAAATATTGTAACAAAAATAGTTGAACGAGCTATACTCCGCCACCACAGATCGATAATGCATCAATCGTGTTAAATAATTCTGACAAATTAGTGTATTGAATTCAGGTATCTCTGGCTCAGGCAAACATATCGATTGACCACTATATTTACAAAATAATCCAGTATAGTTCAAAACTAAACACTTCTGAGGATCCCGAGTTCATTTTTGAGAGCACTATGTGAGCTTTGATATCTGAAATAACCGCTACATTAACTGAATAAATACTGGATAGCCTCAATAAGGGGCTCGAAATTTCAGGAAATACGACCAAAATCGACAATCAGGATATAAAACTGTTGATTGACCAAGAGTCTTTGGGCGCCCTAATTGATAAAAAACCAACAGCGAACCGTCAAAGTGTATAGACCTTTCACAAGCTTCAACAGAGCTCAAAAAAAAATGATTCGAACAGCAGAAACTATGCTACAGTGAAGAGATCCATTGCTGCAAACTCTTCAGACATATAATTAGCGTCGCAAATCCATTAGTAAAAATGAAATCTGAGCCAGAATTCCTGCGATTTTCTGAATAAAGAAGTTGCATCCATGATATCCAAGCGAGAAATATAGGAGAACCAGCCGAAGGATTTAAGATTTTACAGAAAAATATTCACAGTACTGAAGAAGAATGGATGCATCAGACCTATTCTCGGCCTCCATAAGCTATAACTGCATGTGGTAGAAGAGAACTTCAAGATGGTGACTCTGAATTTCATATGTATAATGGTCATTAGAAAGGATTTCCTGACATCATTTGACATCAATCATGCTTTCATGCACATCTTTATTTAAAAGCGGTGCATAATTACCCCTATTTCATTGGAACGGCTGCAGATTCCAGCTCCGCGTCCTTTCAAATGGGCTATCACTGATCCCGTTAGTATTCACAAATATCCTCTGCCCAGTTCTAGATGGGTAAGATTGAAAGTAATTCAAGTCTATGCATAACTCAAATACATGTTGGTTAAAGGTGAATCCAAATACATGTGCCAAAATAACACGAACTTGATCTAATCAAAGTTCTCGGAGCTTGTATTCAAGGTAAATTCAGAGAAGTCGTCGAAAACGCCGTCTCAGCCGATCGCATACCTTCATATGGTGATAAAAATGAGGGAAATTTCCTTGAAGATTTCTTTCACCAAGATCCAGGATCTCTGAAGAAAAGCTAAAAGATTTCCCAAAGCTGTCCAGACGACATTGAGAAGTATGGAGAGCTTCATTGGAAGGTCCCATTCGATTTTTGTCTCCATTATCCATGGGATGCTGATATTACGCCAAATATTAGATCTCAAGGACCGAGCTCTGGCCATATCGAGCTCATGATCATCGATAGTGACACCTATTAAACCGGAAATCCAGAATCTGTACTTCTGGATGAACCAGATAACTTCTTGGAATTTTCACTCGCTCTTGACCGAGACGCTGGAGCTGGAGATATTTACCGACTCCAGCAACTCATCTTTGGGAATAGTAGTAGTATACCGCTCTTAAAAAGGTATATGAAGCCCCAAAGTGGCGAGAGTACATATAAATACAAAGGAACTGTTGAAGATGTTTTATTCACTGATTTTCAAGAGTGTGAATGGGCGATCGGTGTTAATCTATTCATAAAACACAAAAAAACTCTTCTATTCCAAGAAAATCGGAGGAAAAACTCCCTGAAACTACAAATATTAACAGAAAAGATATAGTATCACTACTTCAAGGTCAAAACCCACCCATATGTGACATATGTGACTTCTGTACTAAGCTCTATGGAAGCCACCAGCAGGCTGACAACGCAATACGAATAATCGATATCACAGAAGACATTATCAGCTCTGAACTCATACTATGGGCCCCACAAATTCTTCCTGTTTGCATCATTTAAGAACAGTAAATTGGAATAATACTGCAGTTGGTTCCAGGAAAACACAGCTCTGAGACAGAATGTGAAGAATTAAAGATGATATACGTTCAAAAATCTACAATTCTGCCCTCAGTGGAGTTTGATAGCCCAAGTAGCTCAGAAGGTCCGCCGCGAGCGAGTCACAATGGCACTAATCATTCAAATGTGGAAATCTGCTATCTGGCTTCTAGGCCTGATGACGCTATCAATCTCACAGATACTGCTTCTTCAAGCAAAAACTGTCGTGAAATACATGAAAAGCGGGAAATCACCGCTCTCGAACAACAATAATTGAAGCTTGATGAACTGAAGATCAGCGTAATTTACTCAAAACTCAAGGTCTCGGGAATTACTCCATTTAATTTATCGTTTCGAAAAAACTTAGTTTTTGCTGTAGATCCAGGTACGGTTCTATCTAGCAGCACTTTCTATACAGGCAGATATCAAATAAATAACAAATCCCATTCCCGCTCCTTGAGTAATCAAATACCTGGAAGAAATATAAATTGTAGATATGTTCAATGTAGGCTCAATAAAAACTTAAAAACCAGCGATCTTTCAGCTTTCAGATAATCCAACCGAGCTAGCCACCTATCCAATGTTTCCCGAATTTATCAAGAAATTTGATGATACTTCCATTAAACCGTTAATCAGACATGTAATTGAAATATCTCCAGTAATATAATTGTTTCGAGAATGGTGCTACGACTATTCGCTCTCTGTTAAGAAAATAGCAGTCAATCTTTGATGGCGACTATTTGTAACAGGTTTCATCAGCGCCAGAAAAATTCATAAAATTGACGACCAACGTAGAAATATCGACCAAAAAGTATTTAACCTATTAACAGTGGCTCCTAAATAAAAACGAGATGGCCGTAAAATTGAAAAAACATGCCAAATCAAAACCCACACCGATAAATACTATGCAGTGTAAATGTATACATATTCTACAAAGAAAGGATAGCATTCAATACCTGCCCTATCCCACATGTAAAAAATAGAAATTGGGTAGTTCATAGGCTTATGAGTTATCTTGATATAACTCAAAGCCTCTGTCAGTGGGTAGTATCACAGGTTATATCCACTCAATTTCTGATTTAATACACCGTCACCCTGAGGAAAAAAATCGTCAATTGGAGAGCAATAGGTGATAAATTGGTCTCAAACTACTTTAAATCGACTTCTGGTATAGTTTCACATTTATTTTGGTCGAAATATACCATCTTTTATATATTTTATCGACATATAAAAAATTCTTCGAATAACTTGGCGGAGTCGGTTTTAAATTTAAGGCAACTTAATACGTCTTCTCTCCTCTAATGATATAAATTAATCGAGCTCTAAAGAGTGAATATTAATTTATATTATTCGGTGAGAGGAGAAAAATTAAGTACCGTCCACCTGTTCCCATTCACCTTTCAAAAAAGGTGATAAGGATAAAAATAGCGTGTAATTTACACTAAATACTATAATAATTTTATCGGTTCATTTTATTCAATCTATTTTTATTGTCTTTTAATTTTCGGTTTAGTTTTATCCAATAAAATGGTATCAATTAATATTTCTTCTAATCTACTATGATATAAATTAATCTTTGCTCTAAAGAGCTCGATTAATTTTAACAAAAATTTTAATTTATTCATTTCTTTGTAATTCTCTAAAGTTATAACAAT
>LSSN01002680.1:0-19693 GCA_001970855.1 Smittium culicis | reverse complement strand
GCATAACGCATAACACAGTTCTACACTTATAAATATGACTTCCTCTTTCTTCTTATAAATTAACATTATATGAATACCCTAACCCCCATTTTTTTTTTACTTTGTATAAATTAAAATAATTAGCTTCACTCAACTCCAAGAGTATATCGAATCACAATTTGATGAAGTCCTACTCGAAGAAAGTCGCATCCGCAGAAACGCCAAATACAGAGATAACAGAGTTCATGTCCTACTCTACTTCCTAACCCCAACTGGCCATGGCTTGCGCGAAATGGATATCGAACTAATCAAACGTCTTGGTCACCTCGTTAACATCATTCTAATGATCGGAAGAGCCGATACCTTCACCACCTCGGAAATCAGCTCTTTCAAATCTACTGTTATGAAAGACGTTGCCGCATATGAACTCCCAATCTACAATTTCGCTTGGGACTTGGAAGCTGACCCTGAATCAATTGAAGAAAACCAAGAAATCCAAGCTATTGTCCCCTTCTCTGTCGTTGGCTGTGATGAAATTATTGACGGCGACCTTGGCTCAATCCGCGTCCGTAGCTACCCTTGGGGCACTGTTGAAGGTAAATATCCATCACCCCCCCCCCACTTTATTTTACCACTTTTGCTTATCTCTTCCTTTCTCTTTTTTTATTTACTATTACCCATAATCTCTCTATGTATTATTTCTATAACACGTCCGTTCTTTCATAACTTTCTTTTGCCTTCTCTATTAATAGTTGATAACGACGACATGTCTGACTTTGGTCTATTGAGATACATTCTCCTTAAGTAACATCAATATTCCTTTCTTCTTTTTCAATATTATATTTTTACTTTATTTATCCTACGCACTTTTAATCACTACTAATCCCAATTTTAAAAATATTGATGAACTTAGCTCCCACATATCTGACTACATTGATTACACCACAAACGTTCTTTACGAAGAATACCGCACATTAAAACTCAAGTAGGAATCTTTTTTTCACTTAGCGCTATTATCATACCTTACATTATGATATATCTTCTTATTGCGTTATTGTATCGAGCTTATCATAAATATTATTACCCCTACCTATTATATTCTATATCTTTTTTTTTTTTATTCATTTAAATAGCGAAAATAAAGACGATGAAAGCGACGAAAAAGACGATGACGAAGAAGAATAAAGGAACTTTTTTTTTTCCCCCTATCACCCCCTCTCTTTTTCTTTTTAGCTTTTATACTTTTTTTTTTAAAAATCTCTTCCTTTATACAATACTTTTTTTTTATTTATTACCAGCCACTCACACAATCTATACTCATTTTTTTTATCCATAAAAAAAAAAAAAAAAGCTTATTATGTTTCCTTTTAATCAAATTGGTCTACGAAATTAATATTTTCATTTTCATTTTCATTTTCATTTACTAAGTTTTTCATTTCATCAATTTTTCTCATAAAAGTCTTCAAAAATTATAATACCAAAATGTGAGCTAGTAGTTTTACTTGATTTTCAACTAGGTGGTGGATAAACTACTGCTGTGTAGAAAGCTTTATTTCATAGTATTATAATATAATGGAAATTAAATAGCACCTGTATTCTAAGGATTATTTTGTGACCGGATTTTATGTCAATGAGCTAGTTTTCTTTCTTATTTTTTCTCCTAGGAATAAAACTCATCTATAACGTTTTTTTCAAGTAGTTTTTAACAATATTTCCTCATTTTTTCCTTGAAAATACCAATAATCACGCTATCCTCACCCCCCCCCTCATTTGTACCTGACTTGATAAAGTTGATCATTATTTAAGCTGATAATTTTCAAAATTTCATTATAGTTGGCACAAAAACGAGTTAATTTTTTAATAAATATGTATGCAATTAGCTCTAGCTTTACACAAAAATTCCTTAAGGTGGTTTTCAAATAAGTCAGTCCATCAAAAAATAAATAAATAAATAAATAAGAAATACTATAACTTTCCTCCTAACAGTAATTTTAAATAAAAAACCCCCTCGAATATTTATTCGGTTACACGCTCAAGATATTTCGAAGTTTAAATAATCTGGCTTGTGTGGGTTTTAACCCTTTCAGTGTTAGCTTGCATAATTTTAATTGACATTATATGACAATTAAATTCCAAGTAGCTATATAAAAACAAAATTTCAATATGAAATTGGCTATTGTTTATAGTACATTTAATGGAAAGCTATTGTTGAATCATTTAACCATCTGAAGATTTTAAATGCGTACATGAGTGTTTACCCAGAAAAGGTTTAAATTAAACAATGCGCTAAATTTAGTCTAAAAAATTGTAAATATCACAATAAACACATTTAATAAAATTGTATACGTTATAAAATATAAATATCTTTAAATAGATAATTTTTATGTACAAAAGTTTCAAAAAAAAGATTTTAATAATATTAAAAATCAAGTTACATACATAATTATACTCTATAGCATATATTAATCAAATAATTTTTTTTATAGTAAAAATAAGTAGGGAGGTGGGGTTATCATTCATATTTCGTAAATTTCTCATTTTCACTATAAAATTAAAAATAATAAAACTATGATCTCATATTGGCTAAGAAACTAAATGATACATAGCATATTGATTTTTATAATTCTAGTTCAACACGCACTGTTAACTGATGGACATTTATATATATTGATAACTATATGTTCTGATGGTATTTAGAATAATATTATTTAATAAAATTTAAAGAAATTTATTAAATACAACTATTTTCAGAAATTAAACTGCCAAAATTTTTGAATTTATGCTGTCCAGAGGAATAAAAATTCCAAATTAAAGCACCTAATATAAATAAGAACAGTTTTATATATATTTAATACTTAAAAAAAAAACTTTTAATGCTATGGAAAATGCAATAAAAATAACCTTTTTATAATCGGATATTGTAATTTATTGGTACATTTAATATCTATAGTATCAATAGAGAATTTATAATAATGGAATACACCTTTAATCGGTACATGCTTACAAATGATTTAAAGCGAAAATACTAGTCATATACCTAAAAAAAAAAAAAATTATAGAAAATCTGGATGCGCATGAATGGATCCTATATTGGAGGATTAAAAGCAAGAGGCTAAATTAAATAGAATCAATGCGTCAAAAAAAAATACTTCCTTTGAAAAAATGGAAAATGATTGTTAATAACCTTGAAAAAAAAAAACAAAAAATTTCATCAAACGAGGGGAAAAAAAAAATCCCTTAAAACTATACAAATAAAAAAATTGAAATTTTTTTAATTATTAAAATTCAGCTTGAAGTTGTAATAATTATATTATAAGATTTTTTCTAGGTTTGTTATTTAAATCACCATAACATTTTTTTGTATTAGCTATGAGAGCACAATATAAAAAAATTAAATTAGAAAAAGTGTATAAAATGTGCTCTTAAAGATAATAATTTTTTTATGATTTTAATTCATACTTTTATATTTAAACCGTAAATAGAAATACAGAATGAATATTATTTTAATATCATACCATTTAGCTATTTTTATTTCAAACATTTACAATAAATAGATACGACTTTATTTAATTATAATTTTTTTTTGCATTAGTTTTTTTTTTTTTAAGCTGGAAATTTTATTGGTACGATAACAATAAAAGAAAATATGCGGTAAAATAAACCAAAAATTAGTAAAGTTGGTGCGGGGATAAAAAACTAATACTCTAATACTAATAAATTCCTCTGAAAATCTACTATATGCATGCCTAAAGTGAAATAGGATCAATCTACCAACTGAAAGATCCACTCAGGTATTGCTTCAAGTAGTCTGAATGACCGAAGCTACAAGCAGTCATGGAATTAAGTTCGTTCCAGCAAAATCGAATCTGTTAAGATTATTGAGTTCCTAGTCAGAGCCTTATATCTAACAGGATTAATAAAAAATAGTATCCTAAAAAAACGTGGGAATGATCGACCTGGCTCTCCTAAAATATGCTACTAAACGACTGAGATCCGTAATGCTGTCGAACGCTCGACATTGCACAGAAAATTTCTATTTTTGCATTAGTTGATAGATTTTATACTTGTAGATTTCCCTGTTTTTATATCTAATTTTAATAATGAAGTTTTTAGCATTTGATTTTTAATCATTTTATATTTTTTTAGAATGTAAATCCGATTTTCTGATTACACCGCTACACCTTTTTTTTATTCTATTTTTATAGGGGAAATAGCATTTCCGTCATAAATACGAGATTGATTAAAAAATTTTATCTTGACTAATCTTATCTTTGAATCGCTTCAGCTGTTATATTTATAAGATAGCTGAGTATAAAATTTTAGGGAATATTTGAATTAATCCAAAAAATAGTCAACTTTACATAATAAAAACTAAAATTTTTTATTTCTATTGTACTTATGATATACATTTAAATAATCATGATGCCAAAGGAAAAAAAAGAAAAAGAAAAATTAAGTAAAAAAAAAATCTTTTGAACCTTTAATTATACTCATGATATAAAATTCAGTATAAAAAAAAATTAGCATTGAGTTAACTTATTATTTTAATTCTAGAATTTTCAAAGATATAGATTATTGGATAGTTATTTGTATGTTTGTACCATTTAAAGAAATTAAAATAACAAATTATATCTTATAATGCCTTTGATTTATCACTTGGTAAATAATATGTTTTTTGGTCAAAAATATCAATAAGCATTAAATAATTTTCATCAATAAAATTTAAAATCTATATATCAATAACCAAATTTTTATAAATAAGTATCTTAATTTCATATTTTAACTTATCGTTTCATCTATTCCATACCCATTTTCTGATTCTTCATAATCTACTAGTTGTATTGAAAAAAAATCATATTATGAATAGTTCCGTTTTTCAACGACAAACATATTTCATCTAACAGTTCTTTTTATCAGAAATTTTTTTTTTTTGATTAAAAAATAACATAATATAATTTTCATCTAGTTTTTGACTTCTATATTACACTAATTAATAGATCAGAAAATTATTGTAAACTTTATTTCACATAGAAAATAATATACTCTTTTTTCTGAAATATTTGTTTAAAATTTTTAATACAGTAGTTTAGTATACAATTTAAGTATAGTCGCTCATTTAATTCGGATCTACATAAAAATTACAATTATCGAGTAAAAATAAAGCTTGAACAAAAAAATTATAAATCTATTATCAAAAATTTTTTCATTTTTCTATTTTCTATGTAAAATAACATTAATTTTTATACCTGGCTCTTAAAAATAAAATTCACATTTTAATTTTAACAAGGAGGCCTATTAATATAAGAATTACAACAATTTATGCATAAATCGGATTGCACGAAAATTTAATAGTGAAAATCAAGCACTTTGTAGTCACACACATATCAAACATAAATTTATATAACTGATATCAGGTCTTAGCTTAAAAATACATCTAATTATAATTTTTTTAGATACTAATTTCAACATATTTTTGAAATTTATCCTTAATTTATAAATATTTAAATTCTTTTTAAATAATTCCTAAAATATTTAAATTGATTTTATTTCTTGTAAAAAATTTTTTTGTGTATAATTTAATCTAAATTTTAAAAACATAGTTTCTGATAGGTTTAATATTTTTTTTGAGTTTATTTATGTCAACCTAATTTTACCAAAATAATAATTGCCTCAAAAAAAGTAATATTAATCCTAGGATTCATTTAAAAATGTATTAATAAATTCAAAAAAAAAATTTTTTTAAACGGAATATTGTTTATGAAAAGAGCACTTTTATGCATAAAGAGTAGCAGCGATTGAAATTTCATATTTAATTGATATATGGTATATAAAATATAGAATTTTTTTTAGCAAATAATTCTTTCAGAATTAAATGAACAATAGAAATTCCTTTCCAATTTCGCCTAGAATATCAAAAATTTTGAGTATTCATGACAATAATTTTAAGCTGAAAAAAATCGCTTACTTCGTTTAGAATCCCCCAAACAATTATTTTTGTCCTTTACACTATTAAGACATTTTTGATAATACTCTATTATTTTTTCACAAATTTAATGAACTTTATATATTTAATAAATTTACTGATATTTTTTTTATTAATTTATACAAATTTTAGAAAATTTGCACTCTCGAAGTTACAGCACAAGAAAATTTTGAAGAATCGGTAGCATTATTAAATGATATAGATGTATTAGTCTTTTATTAAAATTTCAACAAGAAAAAAAGTAATTCAATTGTTAGATAAATATTTAGGGAATCAATAAATTAAAAATGTTTAGAAAATCAAGATTTAATAAATCTCTAAATTTATTTACCTGTATTGAGACCGTTTACCTAGGTCAAATAATCAATAAAGTAAAAATTTTGGATAAATAAAGTAATTCAAAAAAAATATAAAAGTCGTGAAAAAAACTTCCTGGGAAATTGGGATTCACTTTAATATCAATTCAGAACCAATCTAAAATTAATAAAACCTTTTGAATTTCACTAATTAAACTTTACTTTTGAATTTTTTTTCGAGCTAAATTTGAACCTGAAATTTATATTCATCTTTGAATATTAATTCCGAAATACTTTGAAATTTTAGTTATAAATATTTCTATTTAATTTAACTAATTTACCTCATTAGTAGTTATTTTAAATTAATCTTTGAGTCTAAAACTCAAAAATTATAGCCAATTGATTTAAATCTATTAAAAAATAAATATTTGAATTTTTATATATTTAAAATTCTGATACCCTAAGTATTTTTATTAAATTTAATTTTAATACATTACTCAATTATGAATCGCTATCGATTGCATTACCAGATTCAGCCAATAAATTGATTTATTTTTATTATGAAATTAAGAAACCAGAAAAAATTCTCTTATTCAATAATTAATTTCACTTCTTTATAGTATAAAATATATATTAAATAATGTTTCCGAAATTTAGCATGTTAATAACTGAATATTCAGAAATTTTAATTCAAATAATTATGGGATATATATATTATTTGGCGTATTATCTATACATATTAGGCCTTTTATCTTGGTCTTGATATTATATTAAAAATTTTAGGTTATTAAATTTATTGGTAAATAAAGTAATTCTATTTAATCTATTACGGTGGGTGGATTAACATAAAGAAAAATTTATTAATAAAAATTGTAAAGATTAAATACTCAATTTTATGACTTAAGCCATATAAATATGGAAGAAAGAATTTTAAATAACTATCAATTATAATTCCGATATTAATTAAAGTACACTTATTATTAGTCCATTAAAATATATTTACTATATATATTTACATGTTTTATGCGGATATCATCCTTTTCAGAAAATTCGCAATTCCTATGTAATTGTTATACTAATAGCTTTAAATTCACCAATTATTTTATGGAGTATTTTTTTTCCATTTTAAGACTATCTATTGTTATGTCCAGAATAACCCAATTGAAAGTGAGAAATAAAAAGGGTTAGCGAGGGATAGGTTTTACACCGCACTTATTCAACTATTTTATTTCACTATTAAATTATGATTTATTAAATTTATATAAAAACAATCTGGGAGACTGCTGGTGTCGGTTTACCATGGGAGGTAAACCGTCAACCTTATATACTAAATAAACTAACTAAACTAACTAGTTAGCAGAGAAAAAATTAACAGAATGAAATGATATAAAAATAGTAGAAGAAACGTAATCGTAGACTTTCAAATATTACATTATATTACGTTATATTATTATCTATAAATATATAAATACTTATGAATTATATTATTATAATTTAATTTAACTGCTTAATCAGAAAAGTTTCCAACACACTGCTTTTACTTTATTTTACTTTTATCTGGTAAAAGTCTTTAAAAAATAGTCAATGATTTTATTGGTTTGGTTAAGAAAAATAAAAAAATCTGGTTTACAAAGTAGAAAAATATGGCATGATTTTTTTTTCATTATTTATAAAAGATTAGACGCGAATTATAAATTTTAAAACTCTAGAATCTCAAAGAAGAAAAATATTTTAAATCACTAACTTATGATTTTATCATCTTTTTTTTATTGAAATTCTTTAATCTATTATATTTTTGTATCAATCCTACAATACAAAAAAATACAAGGAATAAAAATACAGATTTTTCTAGTCAAAAAAATTAGTGTAATCAAACTTAAGGTACTTTTAGTTTTTTTCCTATATAGTCTAAAGCATTCATAATCAAACATATTTTCTTTTAAATATAATTCTAGTTTATATAGACTGGCTTATGAATTTTGATCGTTATAATTTTTCAATTAAAAATCTACATCGAAGATTCAGAGTCGAATTTATACATATAAAAAGCTAGTAATCACACATAGTTTTTTAAAACTGAAAAATTATTACTATTTTCTAGAAAAAAGTTATAATTTTTTTTTTTATTAAATTCTTGCCAAAAAGATTAATAACCTTTTTTTTATTATAAAACACACTAAGGTATATGATATCCAAAAAAAATCTATCAAAATAAAATCAAAAAGTTGGAAATTTTAGTTTTAATTTAGAATTAACGGCTTATTTTTTTTTAAATATATTATATTTAAAATAAATTTTAAAATAATTTGAAGCTAATTTAATTTAATTCGCTATGAAATTATTAATGGATAGAATTATCTTCATTTAGTATACTTTCAAACACGTTAATAAGGAATCTCTCAAAATTATTACCATATACGTGATCGTAGTCTGAATGACAGAAAATTGCACAATTTTTGTTATTTTTCTTTATCCTAGGACCTATTTTATTTCCAGTCAGTTTTACAGCAGCATCTGATCTCTATTCTAGCTGCACAATCTAAAACCTTTCTAAAAGCAATAGCAATCGAAATTTACTTACAACTAAAATTTTAAAAATTAATTAGAATCACTTTTGTACAAATTCTTTCTATTTTTCTTTCTGAATATAGTCTCTAATTAAGTGCTGATTTCATACTTTTCATTTTGTCATATATCTATGAAACAAAGCAGATATTTATCTACGAATCTATTTTGATCTTTTGGAATTATTATTTTATTTTACAGCCTAACTCATAGTTTGAAATCTTGATATTGTTTTTATTAATCATAATTTCTGTTCAATCACCCAATTTTTTCTTGATTCTATGTAGACTAAATTTCACTGATATTTCTGTTATTGGATACTTTTCATAAATAAAGATATTTTTAGTTATAAGTTCTATAATTTCTTCACATTTTTGGTTTTATAGGCCAATTACTGTATTCTGATTTAAAATGTCTGAATAAAGGAGGTCTTTTAGAATTTTTCCTGTGCTTTTATCTAAAAATTTAGCTCAAATACTTCTCCGATGATTTTATTTTTGTAACATCTATCAAATTATTCCAAAGTGATCTTATATCAAAGTAGCCTCCTAATATTCGACATAAAAGATTCACCAGAACCAAATCGAGTATACGCGCGTAAATCTTGCAAATTATATCCCATGAAGATAGTTTTTTAAAATTATGCTTTCGGAAAAGTTCATTATAAATGAAAAATAAATCTTTTTTTTTTATAAATTAATTTTTGTACTATTAATTGAAATATTTAAAAAAAATTATATTGAATTTTTATAATAGCATTTGTAATTTATAAAGCTTAATGTAGTCTTGAATATATATATTTATAGATATATGCGAAAGTTCTGAACGAGAAATTCCAGATGAAACTCAAACGAGTACTAATTTGTATATCTTGACGTTCTTAATAAAACAAAAAGATGATAATAAAGTATGAATTTAGCTTATTTAAAAATAACTGAATTATAACTGGTGGATTTTCAACTGATATATACAAATATTAGAAATCCAAATCTTATAAAACCTAAATTACTAGCTAACAGTGTGCAGATAATCAATAATTAAAATGCAGAATTCTTATAATTAAAGTTATATTAATATAAAAAATGACTGATATACTACTAGGCAAAAAAAAAACATAAAAAATAATTATAAATAGTCATAATATTTTTTAGATTAGAGAAAGGTTACCACATTTTAAACAAAATAATTAATTAAAAATTTTACGAATTATATTAAACCTTGTCATTATAACAAACAAATTACGCAAATATTTAATATAAAATCAATCAAGATTCATTTTATTTCATTCAATTTTATTTTAATTCAAATAAATTTTATCTATTAAAATCCAAAAAAGTCCCAAATTATAAATTAGCAAAAAAAAAAAAAAACTAAACATAAAATAACATTTAAATTTATCATGACTAGAAAAAAGAATTAACAAAGAGCTCGCTGATTCTTCCAAAGTATTCGAAGATAATAATGGTCCCAAGAAGCGTATATTTTCACGCAGAAATCCATCTCTGGAACAGGAGAACCCTCAAAATATATTTTCATATATACTTAACTGTTCCAATACTTGACATATTTGTGCCCCGTTTACACATTTATTCTTCTATGTCAAGTTGATTGTGTCTGATTTATCATTTCATTGGATTTTAGTTTTCTTGGTGCAATAAACGCTGGTTTTCTTCCAATATAATTTTTACTAAATATATAAATTCAATATTCGAAAACTCTCTAAATTTTTCTACTTTATAACTTTTGAAGAAATGAAAAAATTAAAGTCAAATGATTTTAAATTGCTAAAACTTGAGGAGCTGATTTTTTAAAGAAGGTATCCAATAAAAATTATTGTATTGATCTTGATATGAAAATGATTTCTAAAATTTTCTTTTAATGAGCTTCGCATGTCTAAAATATATAATTCAAATAAGTTAAAAGAGATTTCAGATTTTATTAGATCAATTTAATTATTTATTTTAGTGGGATATACTTTTTTCATAAGTAAAAAAAATATTAAGTCATATGTTTCTATTTTGTAAACAAAATTTTTTATTTTTCTGGATCAAACCAATAAAATCATTACTAATTTTTTAAAGACTTATACCGGATAAAAGTAAAATAAAATAAAATAAAATTAGATAGCCTTAAAATGGAAAAAAAATATTCCATAAGATTATTGGTGGTTTTAAAGCTAAAAAAGTAAAAAATTATTTTTATTTGCTCAAAAATTCAAAAAAAAATGTTATATAGCCTATTAGAGCTATTAGTTAAACAATTACATAGGAATTAAAAATTTTCTGAAAAGGATCACATCTACATATAGTATAAATATCAAGATTGAGCTGCATATATAATTTTTTTATTTTCGATAAAATTGGGTATTTATTATAATTTTTGTTTTTTTACACTTAATTATGATTAAAAATTCTCTTAAAGAAGGTGAATATATAGAAAAAATATTTTAATAAAATTTTAGAGTGATATTAAAGAATGAAAAATTTTTCCATTTTAGGATTTTTTTATTTTTACTCGCTAATAAATTAACATTTTTTGAATGCCAGTTATATTTCCTTTCTAATATACGCTATAAAATTGATTATAAATATGACTAGCAATTAGATAAATATTGAATAAAAAATTTATAGGAGATTTTTCTGATTTTCAAATCTCTAATAATTATACTTTTCCTTAGTTAATATTTAAATAAAATTAAAAGATAATAGAATTATTTTATTCAGTTTATTTAATAGTCATTTCTAAAAAAAAAATTTTTTTGAAAAAAATGACCCTTTTCATCTTAAAGTCTATCATATATCTCAAGAATTTACTTTAATTAATATTATTTAATAATCTATACTTATGAAATAGATAAAAATTTTTGACCATTAATTTGATATCTATTATTATACTTTAGTGTTTCTAGTAATAATAAATTAATAATATAAACTTTTAATCTTGTTTGGGGTTTATCAATAAAGAAATTGAATGAGCACAGATATTAATAAATCGAAAATAATTAAATCGTTTCTATTTTATTCTAATACCAGTAAATTAAACAAGGTTCATGATAACGATTCTTATAATACCGTAAATAATACGATCCTCACATATTATTTTTTCGGATGTAAGAGATAAAACTAGTATTATATTAATATATTTATAAACAAAATGAACTTTAATTTTATAGTTTTAAAGATTGTGGAGTTTTTATATTCTTGATTTGGATTGTTTATATATTATAATTAACAAATATATATATTATTTTACGATATAATATAATATAATATCATATTTTTCCTCGAGTCGTGAAAGAAGTATAATTTTTTTCAACTTATATTTAGACTTGATATTCACACATTATTGCTAAAGCTACTAATGAAATTAACGAAATTTCCATAATTTTTCAATAACTGTACTGGTACACTTCATATTCTAATATAAAAATTTATAATTTTTATTATCAAGTCGCGTTGAAAAAATTATTATAATAAATGAATTTTATGTCTCTATTTTTATAACAATTATCACTATCAATTATTTAAATGATTTCATATTAGTTTCATATTATTTTTTATTAGAAAATAATGATCCTGGAATAATTACACCGCATCATTTAAGCTTACATATATATATTAATTTATTCTATAATTTTTATAAAATTTCAAAAAATTTTAAAGCTAGTATAATAATATAACTCACTTCAATAAACTTAAATTTATTAAACTCTAGTATACATATTTTCAAAAAAATTCTTTGAAAATTAGAATATTATGATTTTCCAACTAAGAATTGAGAGAAATACGTATAAGTTAAAAAATTCTAATATTTAAAGTGTAATAAATGATATCATAATATTTACATTAAATTGTGTATAAATTTTTACTTGAAATTGAGGTAAGCTTAAATTATTGAATATATTATATTGTATATAAAAGAGTTTTAATTATTTCAAGATTAATGATTGTTCAAATCTATCAAAAAAAAAGTAATCATCTTTCTGAATGAATTAAGATAAACCTTTAAGCATCAGAGAGAAAAATACCTAAAATTATTTTTGTCGCTTGTTAAAAGAATAAATATCGAAATCGATACCATACTTTAAAAAAGTTATTTAGTTTAATTAATTTAATTTTTATTATATTTTATAACTTTTTCATTGGTTTGAAATAGTTATACTATTTTTAAATTTAAGAAAGAGGTATACTACTATAATTTTATCTTTAAAAAATTTCAAAAAAAAGTAAGTAAAAATTTTTTTGAATTCAAAAGTTTGAACAAAATTCGTAAATATACTTATAATTCAATAGATAATAAAAGATTCTTGATATAAATTTTATTAGCTTAAAAAGAATCACTTAAAAAGGTAGGAATTATATTTACGGTTATAATATTTCAATTTATTTAGTTTATTTTAGAGTGGTTTGAACTTCAATGGGCTTGAATAGCATTAAATTATAGCTATAAAATGAATTTAATTATAAAATTATATAAAATCATCGCCCTAAATATTAGCTAGTAACTATAAGATTTCAGTTTTTTTAATTTTGAATTAGAATTTAGATATTAAAACACTGATGTAAAATAAACCATTTTTATATCTAGTTTAAAATTTTAAAAATATTACTAAATCTATTCAATCAATATTGTAACTTTATTATTCACCAAAGCTAGTTAGAATTTATCGAATAAAAAATAAAAGCTAATAGGTTAATATATCTTATCACTAAAACAGATTTAATATAAAATCTTATTTACTACATTATAAATTATTTAATATATTTCAAGTATTTAATAATATAAACCAAAATAAAAAGAATTAATGGATCTAGTTTTTGACCTCTGTGTTATTTATTTTTCCAATTCTTTTATTTATCTTTAATAATATATTTATGACTTTGAGTTAAGATTAAAATTCAGCAAAAATAGTAAAATTCGATTCGAAGATATTTCTTTTACAATTAAAATTTTTTTTCTATACTGTAATCCTTTTATTTTCCCCATTAAAAATATTCTCCTAAAGCTTCAGAAAAATAAAGCGACCGATTCAAATAAATTAAATTTAATTATGCTAAATTTTTTATTAATATATTTAACAAATTTTTAGTATAAATAACAATTATCCAATGATATGAGTATAGCTTATAATTTATCTTTTTTTTCATGACTGAAGAGATTTCTTAAACTATTCACAAATAAATAAAAGAATATCCTAGGTGTTAATTAAATGTAAAAAAATAAAATTAAAGTTAAATAGAGCTGTAATAAAATTTTTTACATTTAAATTGCTTGGATTAAATTCACAAACTATATCAGCTGAGTGAGTTTTGTCCAGTTTTGTAACATATATACATCTATATGGCCTATTTGTATGATTTATAACCTTATCGCTATTTAAAATCTTTGGTTTATTGTTTTTTCTCTCCCTTTATCGATAGTTCTGGAGTTTTTTGTAATTAAATTCTTTTTATCTTTTTTCTTCTCTTCATTTTTTTCATCTGTTATATGGTCTAAAAGAAAACCATATGGTTTTTTTGTTACTTGTAACTGTAACATTAATTCCTGAAATATTCTGACATATTTCTCTATAAATATCTATCGAATAAAAACTATTTAAAAAGTTAATCAAAGTGATTCCCAAATATTGTACTGCAATTTATCCATATATACGTGAGTAATTATGAACTTGAAAAAAAAATCACAAGCGCATTTATTTTCATAAGTATTAACTATGTGATTGATATTATTTGCATACTTAGAGATATAAATTCTATCCTTGATATATATATTTTTTTTTGAATATAATTCAGAGCTTTTTTCTGAAATTGGGTCTATAATAGCTAAATATTTTTTCAACAGAATAACTTTATCAATTAATTTTTGAACTTTTTATTGCCTTAATTTTTCTATTAACAAATAAAAATATTATGGAAAAAATTTTATATAATTGGGATAAAATATATAGTTTTTTCACTGAAAAAATTGTAAATTTAGATTAATTGAAAAAATTATGTCTTTTTAGAGAATTTTTTTCAATTTTAATCAAAAAATCTATTAGGCAAATTTCTAATACTTTAAACTGTGAAAACATTTTCCCTACAGCGTTTAATGTTATTTATACATTCCTAGGACCTTTTTAAATCTTCTTACTCATAAACTTGGGCTTTCAATTTAAATTTCATTTAAATTTGAATTTTCTGATATAAATTAAATATAATTATTAAATTCTATATTATATACAACATTCAATGATGTAAGAATTATTGGTGATTTTTTTTACCAAATTTCAATATAAAATTAGCTTGCATATGACTTATACACTTTAAAATCAACACAATATCTCCAAAACCCGAGATTATATCTGAAAGCAATCCATTATCTTTATCAAATTACATTAATTTTATTTTACTTAAAATATCTCCTCTTTGCAGTTTTTTCTGGAACCATGAATAATTCCCTATACTTTCAGAATTTTTTATAGCCTGTGCAATTATTAAAAAATTTCCCATAAAATCATATTTTTTAATCATTATTAAATATTTTTGAGCAAAATCTAACATTATACTAGCTACATCTACAAAAGTTACTATATTTGAATATATAAGAGTATTAATTCGAAAAAAAATATTTAAAATACTCCAAGGAAGTGTTTATTAGGTGGCCTTCTTTCTAATTTATCACTATTATGCTTGCCATCTTCATCTATCAATACAGAGAGACATCGTATATCTGATATATTATTTAAAGTAGATGTAAAATTAAATTTGCATCTTAATTCCAAGTATTTCGATTTTTTGACCATTTTAAGAGCCTTGAGCACAATTACTTCACAAAAAGTATAAGCTTTTTTTTTTAATGCACATTTTATCCCCCCCTTTTTTTTTGGCTCTTTTGACAATATACTAGCTTATAATTTGGCCTATATAACGTGTATTTATTTTGTTTTTATATTTTCTATAACAAGCGATTCTGTTACTCAGTTTGGTGGGAAAATTCCATTTAAAATATGTATCTGATAAATAATAGCTCATAATGAACTTATTATTTTGTCTTTACAGCTTAATTCGTAACATATATGCTTCTAATTTGTAACTTTGATCCAAATATTGAGCTTTGTAAGAATTTTTTATAGATACTAATCAACATTAATCTTTATTTTCTAAAATTGGAATTAGAAAATTACCAACTCTAGGCTCTAATGGAAAATCGAAATTTTCTAAAATTTTGATTTTTTTTTAATATCCAAGTCATCAATAGATTCGCTTAAATATGACATTTCCCTCATAGTATTACCATTTTTTTGAGTTTTTTCAACTTATTTGATATTTAAGAGAAAAAATTTTGGTAAAATTTATAAATTTATGGTTTATAGGAAATTATGGTCTACATTTTTTTAAACTAGTAATAATATTCACAATTTTTGAGATATCAAAATTAGCCAATCATTAATTAAAAACTTAAATCCTCGGATTTAACAGATTATTTTTTAAAATATAAAATATATATCATTTTATAGAAAATTAGCTAATCAATTACCTTGAGTGATTAAATTAAGTTATAATTTGAAAAAATGGATCATGTTATTATAATTCTTAATTATTAAATCGCTGTAATTCAAAATAGTTTAATTTATTTGTGAGTAAAAACAAAGGTTTCATAAAATTTAAAAATTTGACATTTTGTGTGATTTCTCATAATTTTATATATAAAAATTTTCCCGGGGTTAATGGTAAAGCTTTAGTAATTCGATCTCAATAAAATATAAATATCTAAAGAAAGCTCAAATTTTTTTAAAGGTTTAACTAATTAAGAAAACTTAAATAAACTTTTAAAAAAATATCAATCAAAAAATCTAGATGAAAATCGAGTATTGAATAGGGGAGAAACAGTTATTATCTATATTAGAGAATTTAGGTCTAGACTTTGGGTATATAATAATCCAAAACATCTTATATATACGAATGTTTGTATTAATTTAATGGATTACAAGATACTTTGATTATATTGTTATATTTTGATACTTGAGCTTCATTTTTACTGTTTCATACGTTTATTGATATTTTTTATCATGAATTAATATCAAATAATCAATAATTCCGAATCTATCTAATTAATTAACCAAAAAAACACTAAATTAAATGCTAATGATAGTTTATTTATTTATATATTTAAAATTATTAATATATATAATCGATTTAGATATTAATCTCTATATATAAAATATGTCACAAGAAAGGATTAATAAAATGAATTAATGCAGCATCAAATATTATGTATATACACTAAATGTCTCTAAATAACAAAAAAAAATTTTTTTAATACAATTTTAATAATTTGAATTATGATGAAATAAAAATTTTAAATATCATTTTAAATAAAAAAATATAAGCCAAAATATCAACATAAAGATAATAAAAACCACAAATAATGAATTTTCACATCATTTAATTTTATAAAAATATTGAATGTAAAAATTCAGAAAAAATATAAAATCACACAGAGACTTGTAAAAAAATTTTTTTTCTATGAATTTTTAATTTACACTCTCTTATGTGAAATAGATAATTAAAGTGCCCATGTATCTGTTAAAGATGTTTATAGAATTACTAATCCATTAATTTATACAATAATTAAAAATTAGATAGAACTAAAGATCTTTTAAATATGTTCTTCAATTAGTTTAAACTAGACTCGGTTATTTCTGCGTATATATTTTTATAAAAATCTAAAATTTCCTTATTTAAAAAATCATTATATTTCATTGATTTTTTTTTTTTCCAAATTAGCATCTTCAATACTTAAAGCCAAAACTTGGAATTAATTATACTAACTTATGAAATTTCGATGTATTTGTATTTTTTTCATCAGTATAATCAGGATTCATATTTAGTTATTATATATGAAATATTCTTAGGATAATCGGAAATTTTTTTCTTAGAAATCATATTTGCTTATTTATTCAGGTAAAGCTATTAATCATACCAGATAATCATTCGATGATGCTCTCTTAAAATATTTAAAATCAAATTAAATGGTGTGAAGTAGAAAAAACTTAATAGAAAAATTCCACTTTTCGAAATAATCTGCAATATTGAGTGATTAATTTGATTTTTTGATTATTTTTACTAAAAATTCGTTTTTAAATTCTGAATTGGATAAAAATATTTGCTGTTTCAGTAATATATATATTTTCTCGTTTTGATATCATTTAATAATAAAAAAAATATTATAAAATATGGAAAATATTAATTTCTTTATATCCATTCATCTCAACAAATAAAACAGTTCCATACTCACAGAATATAGGCTCAAGGGTCAATAATATATAATTTGTAAATTTCTAGTAAGATTTAAACATGAAATCATTTTTTTAGTAGGAAAAAGTTGGTAGAAAAAACCATCTTTCAAAATAATTTTAAATATACGAGAGTTTCTCAACAAATAACACTTATTAGAACTGTAATATGAATGACCCTAATATTTATAAAACACTAGTATCACTGGCTGAATTGAAAAAAAAACCAATTCTTCAAATTATATATTCTAATTTCTATTATTTGCTTTAAAAAGCGAATCTTTTTTTATTTCTTATAATTATCGCACGTAACTGGATTGGTTATTTTATGAGGGATTTGTTTAAAATTAAATGAAAGTGTATCAAAAACTAAGATAAAGTTCTAAAAAATGCAAAATAGTTTCTGAAAAATCTCTTATCCAACTCCTCTACACCGTTGCAGAAGCACATAACCATATAAATTCTTGTCAAGGAGGTTGGATATGCGTCAAAAGTTTCAATAATTAACATTCTGGTAGCATAAAGGCTATCCAAAAATTTCATAGTTCTGTCCAGTTACTAGCAGATGTGGCCATTCTGAATAAAGAGAACATTCTGTTTCAGACAAGTTTTTATGGCTTGAGCATTAAAAAATTGCAAATATTATTGACGGAATTGAAAAAGAATTCCGAATTTTCCTATTTTTTCGTTAAATTTTTAAATTTTTATTTACTAAAAAAATAACTACTTTATTAATTAACTATTTGTTTTTTATATGATTTTATACACAGTAACTCTTTGCACTAAAGCATGACTCCTTCATAAAGAATCTCCCAAATGGCAATTATTACAAGTAATTTATTATTCAATTTCACTTTAATAGATTTAATTATTCTATTAGAGAGCACCAAGTTATCTTGATTTTCCTTAATATAGTCATTATAATTTATTTTAATTTAATCATGTATTTTAATCAACCCTATTCATTTGACTATAGTCTATATTTAATAGCGGGTTCGATAAATTAATAAAATTTAGTTTAAGGTTATTTTATAACTAGACTTTTATCTTTCATATCTTTTTTCCCTCTTAAATTTGTATTAAAACTCATAATCAATTAGTTTTATTATATAGGTTATACTGAAGCTTAATTTATAATAATACTAACTGTGATAGTTAGTAGCATTTTTGAGGGGATAAAATAGTTAAGAAATTGGATTTGATTTTAAATTTAGAAAGTTGAAGTGAAAAAGAAAAGATATAAGGTGCTAATAAAAGTGGCTGACTTTTTGAATATCTAAAAAGCTCTCAACATCTCTGATTAATGATAGCACTGTAGCTGAAGACCATGCTTGAGTATCGCAAGAGTGTCTACAGTATTCTCCATCCATATTTGTAAGCTCTGGCAATCCATGGTACAAGTCATTAGTTATATGTTTCTTCATATTGTTAATTGTAGATAGAACTTCGTGGTATGCGCTAATAGTCATATCCATATTTTCAGAGAAGAAATATAATAAGGCACGTAGATAGTATCCAGTGCACCAAACCCATTCTGGACCTTGGTGATAGTTGGCGCCATTTGCGACTGCGGGATCATTAGAGTCATTGGAA
>LSSN01002675.1:0-11804 GCA_001970855.1 Smittium culicis | reverse complement strand
ATAATACAGGTTTAAATTTAAAAACTATAAAATTGATTCTCTAAAAGCTAAAATAATTTTTAAAAAAACGAATGCCAAATCGCTGTTTTTATAGATAAAAATTTATAAATAGGTTAAAATTAAACACGCTTGCTTAAATATCGATATAAGGTATTGATAAAAAACTAATTCCAAAGTCTCAAAAAAAAAAACCTACAGGCATAATGAATAAAAAAAATTTGTATAAAAATTAAAGTAGCCATAGATTAATATAGAAGCCTTTTAATCCAACTTGTGATTTGTAAACGAATTTTTGATGATTTTTATTGAAAATTTATTAAATTAAAATGTTTTTTTGCCCACGTATATTACTAGCTAATAACTAATCACTAAAGATAAAAATAAATCTATAAATTTAAATGGTTTTTATCCAAATTTTGAGAATTCAAAAAGGCTAAAAATAAAAGTACTATTTTCAATTTTTAGTAGCCCCGATAGATCCTGAGTACATAATTACAATAAACTATAATAGTTTCGTTGATAGTGTGAATTTTTAGCAAAAATGATTGAATATACCTTCATTTTCAATTAATTATTATTATTTTAAACTTAGTTTTCATATTAAGAAAAAGTATCAGAATTGTTGATTTATATGCAACAGTAAGGTAATAAATTATAATTTCTCAAAAAAAATAACTAGGAAAAACTAACGATTTTAGCATGGAATAAAAAATCTAGCTAAACTAAATTTTACTATGCATTCTTATAAATTTAAACTTCTGCATATTATCTCACTTTTTTGCATCTACTTTGAATGTATATATTTTATTTATTTAATGAAGGTTTTTATATAAATTAAGTAGTTAGATCTTTTCATTAAATTTTCAAGGGTATTTCATTTATTCCCCCTGCTTGAATTTTGATATCTAAAAATCGCATAGATAAATAGCCAATTTTTCAAAATTTACATCTGAAGGCGGGCTTTTTTCCATCTTTTTTTTTTTTTGTCTCAGAGAGTTTATTTAACATAATTTAAAATTATACTAAAAACTATTAAAAAATATTTAAAAAGTTAAAAAAATATAAAACAAATAATTTTTCAACCGACCCCCCTCCGCCGCTCTAGCAGCTCCATACCCACTGGGCGTTGGTTCAAGGGGTGGGGCTTTTTTTCCATCGTATAAATTATTTTTAGGCAAAAATATAAGTATTTTCCTTAAAGCTTAGCAAATTTCAAATAGTATTCTAAAATTTATAAAGAAAAAAAAGCACCAAATTATTTTACGTTTTCTTTGATTGCTTCACCCCAAAATTTATCTTTGTCATTTATAACTTCTAATTTCTCTTTATATTTTAATTTATAAGTATTTTCTCTCAAACTTTAAAATTGTGATTATAACCACTTTCTTTTACTTTTAGTATATATAGACTATTACACATATTTAAATAGTGCAAGTTTTCAGTAAAAAAAATAGGAATTATATACTATATAACCCTTTCACGCCCAACAATCTTTGAAAAAATCAGTTTTATGATTCTATATTGATTTATAATGAAATTAACTGTTTGCTGTGTTAATACAGTAAACCAATAATTAGTATAGCCCCGGAATTAAAGTATTTTTATCGAACACAATTGGCGTTATCTGGTGGGATAAAAATTGTCTACCGCCCAGGAAAGGGATAAATAACACTTCAAATTATACATCAAATTTTCACTCTTTCTAAAAAAAGAAAAACTTCAAGACATGCTAAAACCATTATATGTGTGCTTAATACTTCACATGAGTGAAATTTTAGACAAGTATATCCTGCTAAATAAAAAAATATAAGGGAATATTAATCCTGAAAGTTTAATATTTTAATTATGTTGAGTATTTTTAGGTTAAAGGCTATTGCTTTAATCGCTTTTAAAACTATCTATCAGTAAATAAAAAAATAGCATATTTGCGCGATTCCCAGGGAATTGAATAAAATAGACTTTTTCTAATACATAATAACACATTTCTTTTTTTTTTTCTGTAATGATATACAAAAAATTTCATATATCTGACACTACTATTAAGAGTAATTAAAACATAATAAATAGATAAAAATATTAATATTCTTTATTGTTGATAATAAAATTTTTAAAAATATACTCTATAATAGTATAAAAATAGGCTTTATTTACGTTTTGCGAATGGTTTATAAATTCAGCTCTGGTATTAAAAATTTGAAACATTATCTATATTTATCCTTAATTACATACTTCAAAAAGAATTTTTTTTGCTTTTGGACGAGTTAAAAACCTCTCGTACAAAAAATTCTCAGAAATAGTATATACTATTGAGTGTTTGAGTAATAAATAGCAAAAAAAAGATAAAAATAAATATTAGTATATTATAAGATACTATAATGGATTTTAAACTTTAGTGTACTAAAAATAATTAAATAGTAAACCTCAGTTTTATTATTGAAAATTTGGTAAATTAATAAATGTAAATAAAAATAAAAATGAGTGTTTAAAGAAAAGTTACTTTTTAAAAAGTCATAAAAGCGTAATGAAAAGTATATAAACTGAATACTTCGACATACAAAA
This sequence comes from Smittium culicis, assembly GCA_001970855.1. Classification (NCBI taxonomy): domain Eukaryota; kingdom Fungi; phylum Kickxellomycota; class Harpellomycetes; order Harpellales; family Legeriomycetaceae; genus Smittium; species Smittium culicis. Next base: position 9,245 of record LSSN01002675.1, on the reverse strand, counting down.
CAATAATTATTTATCAAGAATAAGAAATCAAATACTCATTATAAAGCGTATCAAGCAAGGGAAATTGAGAATATTATAATAATCTTTGCATTATTATAAAATTATCACAATACCGAGTATATTTAAGTATTTTTTTAAAAACAAGCAGATAAAAAATTATAAGATATTAAAATGATTAAGAATCCATCCCAATCTTCCAGCAAAGAAAATTTCTTCGGAACAAACTCAACTTACTACAAAGCCGAAAATGAGGAAATTTTAGATAATAATGATATGAGCTCGGATTTGGCAGATCAAGTAACACCAGAAAAAATAATAAACTATGCACAGGTTACCCTATCAACACAGCAATCATTCAGATCAGATGATATCGAAATCGGAACCAATTTGTTTCATAGCGATGCTATTAATGTCGCTCTATTCGACTATCAAAAAAGCAATGAGTATAAACATGGAAAAGACATGTACAATTACGATTCAAGCAAATATCTGGATGATAGCGAAAGTGCTAGCAGCTATAATAGCTCAAATTCCGATGAATATTACAAAGTTTCTAGAGTGGTTGGCGGTTATTCTCTGAATGGAGGCGATAGTGGTAGTGATTTAGTCGGAAATAGTGGGGCACTACACAGAATTAAAAAGTACAGCAATTTGACCAGAGACTTCTTCAGAGAAAAAGCAGATACTATCACTATCGGAGAAAACATAGCCGATAGGATCAAATCTATGGTCATCAGTCCTTCCAGCTCATCACAAGCAACCGAAGAATGTCAAAAACAACTAGGAAATAACTTGAATTTTGATGAATTCGAAACTTCATCGCTAAAATCAGTTTCCAAAAAGTCAAGTGACGCAAGCTATATACTCATCACTCCTGTAAGAAATAAAAGAAGTCATGACTCATTTGAGAGAGAAAATAGAAGCGAGTCTAACACGCAGATACACAGTCAAGAGGAAATATCACAAGCAACTCTTGTAAGTGAAATTGATCCAAAAAGCAGTTCAATTTCTTTTGGTAAGAAAAAATTTATTAGTTTAATTTACTAATTATGTTAATTAGACTTTATTTAAATTTTAAAAATTTTTTGTTGAAATTATATTTTATTCGGCGTTTTTTTTTAATAAATTCATTAAACATTATATCTTTTCTATTTATAATTTAGGCGGAATGAGCATTGGACCTGATACACTGCACGAGGATTAAGGAATAGAACATTATTCCAACAGAGAAAATTAAACCATGAAATCAAAACTAAAAAATTACAATATTATCTCAAAATTAAAAATTAATCGAAAAGTTTAATAAAAAAAAAGAATAAAGATTGAAATTTTTAAAAAATCAAAAAAAAAAATAATAAAAAAAAACAAAAATGCAAGAGAAAATAAATTAACAATCCATTTATCAGAAAAAAAAGACTATGTAAAAAGCTAACTAAAAAATAGCCAGGTATGAAGAATAAAAATTGTATAAATGGGCGGTTGATATAATAAATTAAGATAACTAAGGCAAACTCAAAATTCATAACACATACTTGAGCTAAATAATTTATCGACAATTTCATAATTAATCTCATATTGTGAACTGTACACCTATTTATCTTGTAATTATAAATTTTAAGCCCAGAAATAAATATAATTAGCTTTTTATCTAATTTTATATTTTACATTTTATATTTTGTATTTATTTTAACTAGCTATAAGTTTATACCTTTCAAAATATATTATTATTTCAAATTATAAAAAAAACAAAAACCTTGTAATATATACATAGCACATTCAGCTTTCATAATCCTCTCATGAGACTTTATTTCAAATCTAAGTATATAAATCGCTCATTAATTCAAGATCATAATCGATTCCAAGATTCTAATATTTTTATACGTTTTATCCTATTTATTTAATTCTTAATAAAAAATCCAAATTATAATCTATATATACAATGTAAGAAATTTAGAAAGTTTTAATTTTTATATAAAAATAACTTTAAATTTAATTAGAATATACTTAAATATATAATAAATATTTATTTTTGATACAAGGAATATAATTAACTATATTAGAACTCTCACTCGAGTTGCTTTGTCATTATGCGTCTCTCCAAAAATATTAAAAAATCAAATTTATGATTTAATAGCAAATATATTATTTGCTATTATTTTAAAATATACCAATATTTCTTAAGGTCTCGGGATTGATGTATTTTAATTTAATTAATTTGGGAGATTCTTTATGAAGGAGTCATTTTATAGTGTAAAGTGTTGCAGTGTATAAACATGAATTAAAAAATTATAGCCAATGAGTAAAATCGTTGCTTTTTTTTAGCAAATTAAAATTTCAAAATTAATAGAATAAATAGAAAAAACAAAATGCCTTTTCGATGCCGCCAATAATATTTACATTTTATATTGTCCAAGCCAATAATATTAAACTGCAACAAAGTGCTCTCTTCGTTCAGAATCCCCCATTTGGCTATATTTGGTAGAAAAAAAATAGTAAGCTTTCCGTGAAAGGGTAAAGTAGGCTCAGGACTTGAATAATTTTATCAACTCTACTTAGGCTGAATTAAAATAAAAAGAAATTTATTTTTTCCAGTAAATTTTAATTTGGATAACTTTATGAAAAGTAACTCTATATTTAAGTCTCGTTAAGCCTATAAACAATGGTTATGGGCCTGATTTAGCAAACGAGGTAAGTATAAGATAAATTAAAAATTTTATACTCTTGACTCCTGATTAACCCTTTCCCGGGCGGTAGACTGTTTTTGATCCACCAGATATAGTCAACAGCGATCAGTTAAACTACTTTAATTCTGAAGCTTAAAGAAATATTTGTGTATTTTAAATAAATCAGAAACAATAAACTTGTTTTTAAATCATAAACGGATCATAAAATTGTTTTTTTAAAGATTGTTGGACGTTAAAGGGCTAGCTCTTACCTTAGCCAACACTATTACACACATTTAAAAATCATAATTGGATAAGTCAAAAAATATTATTTGTTACTGTATGTATTATGGAAAAAAGCCAATAAAATATTATCGTTCTAAATTATTTTATCAGTTAGTCATTTGGTTGGAAAATTTTTTCAGTTCAAAAAAAGATAACCGCCCCTCAATGGGTTAACCCTTTACCGGGTGGTAGACTATTTTTTATCCGGAAAATATAGCCGACTGTGTTCAATAAAAAAAAATTCAATTCCATGAGTGATATAGCTATTGGAATATGTTAATATGTGTGAGACTCTGAATGAAGTGAGCATTTTGTTGCAAATTATTTTTATTGACTTGGTCATCCATTTGTAGTAAATATCATTGGCAGGAATGAAAAGGAAAATCCAACATCTATTTGACTCTTAAAGTATCATTTGCTAAAAAAATACTAGATTTTATTTATTGGCTAAAATTAAATTTATAATTCAAAGTACAGTAGATCTTTATATGTAAAAGTGCTCTCTTCGCAAAAAATCTGCCATAATAAATCTTTAGCGAACCAATTAATTCATTTTCTGGATGGGTTTTTGTGAGAAAGTGCTAATTCTTTTATGAGCGGATGAAATTTTTTAAGTACGAAAATTATCCAACCTAATGGCAAATTGGTAAATTTAAATAGTATAATAAAATTTTACTAGCTGTGAAATATTATGTATCCAATAAGCATAATTTTTACATAGTATATCCAATTATGGGGTTAAAAGAAGTTTATTAGTGTTGGCATATGAGTGGGTTAAACTCGAATAGGCTACAAACTTGATAAGTAATTCGGCGATTAGAGCTTGTTTGCTCAAATCTTCAAAAAAAAAAAGAAGAATTTATGCGTAAACTAGTCCTAAGCTTATATTTGTGATACTCAAACCAGAAAATAATGATATCAGCCGCCTTTATGGCGCTTAAAAATAGTGCTAAATTTTTAGCATAAATGTAAAAAATGCATTAGTAAATATTTATTTGAAATAGATATTTAGAATTATAGGAGAAAATAAAATCCTTTATAAGTTCATAGCAGAAATAAAAAATATTATTTATTAATACATGAACAAAACACCAATTGCTAGAAAAATAGGCTTTTATAAATTATAAGCCGATCCAGATTTATATAAACAAATACTCTATATTTTGAAATAGCAAAAATAAAATTGTATCTACAGTGTGAATAATTTAATTATTGTTTTTTATTATCGCGAATGTAAACATAAAATAAATATGATGGAACAAAAACATGTGCATTAAATAGGGACAAACACAAGCAAATGTACTCAATTTATTTTTTACATTTCAAAAACAAATTTAGTATTTATTATTTACAACACTGCCTGATGCATAAAGAATCGGCGGAAAATAAAAAGTTGCTATTGATATTAATTGTTATTGGTGATACTTGTGTATTTTATGCATATATTTGGATTTTCCATAAAGTTCACCTTGTTATTTATGTCAAACATATATACTCTAGCGATGTTTAAAAAAAATATTCGTCGTTATTTCTAGCTTATGTGTTATATTAAATATTTTTTAAAGATATATTAGCCGTTTTTTGGTATTTATTTGTCCATATCTTAACCTACTTGCTCAATAACACATCAGCAAATACTAGAGGAATTTAAAAATTATTTTTACTGTATTATAAAGAAATAAAAATAACTGCGGCTTATATAAAGAATAATTTTATTTATACTATTTTCCTGATTTTAATAGGGTAGATCACTCAATCAAAATATATCAATACACAAAGAGTAAATTTAAAAGCGAAACGAAAAATTGTCTTAGTGATCTAAAATGTTTTACGTGCAAACTTTAAACAATCGGCTATCGTTATAGAGAGTTATTTACCGTTTTTGATAAATAGATTCAGCCAGAATAATAAGTTATAATTTTTCGTTATTAAGAATTTTTAATCATTAGAATTTCATAAACATTTTGAAATCATACTTATACATGATAACCATCATTTTTTTATTGATTCTCTTGTAGAATCAAAGTCATATATTATCCTCATCTTTTTTATACATTATTAAATAAAGCTATTAAGAAATCTAAACAAAATTATATGCTATATAACTATCTTAAAAACTTAAGCAATTAAAATTCAAAAACGGGAGTTATTATAAAAATGATGTACAGAAATTTGGACGCGAAACCGATTAAAGACAATAGTTGGTGGGCAGAAGGTGAACTTAATTTATTTAGTTTAAATGGAAAGATAATATGAAATAGTACATCTTTCTGTGTTAATATTAATTTTATTTTTGGAATAAAATATAATGGAATTAAAAATTAAAAATTTTTATATTCAAATATAGACTCCATAGTATGGTACTCTACTTCATTATTAAGGGAAAAAGGTGAACCAAAAAGAGCGAAATGCTGGCAAAACGTAAATGAAAATATAAAAAGAATGGATATTATGTATGGAGCTTCATTTGAATCTTGGATTAGAAATGAAAACAACGCTACAGTAATAGGGTCATATTTGTATAGAATAGCTAATGAATATCCTATGGATAGAATGATAAACGCATTGATATACTTATTTGAAAATTGGAAAATTGAAAATATTTCAATAATTATAAACTCGATTACAAGAGACTGGGGTATACCAACTTCTTTGCCCGGGTATATAGATAATAAATATACCAACTGCGGAAAGTGCTGGAGTGGACAATCTATTGAAAATAATAAAAATAACTACTTCACAAAACATTCTCCAAGATTGTCAGTTTTAAATACTGGGTGCACTCAAAGAAGCCCTTTTAGCAATCAATCAAATAATTTTGGATTAAGAAGCCTATTGATGCTACCATTTTGTCAAACAACGTATAGCCAGGAAATTGAAGCGCAGATAAAAAGGGGATATCTAGCATGTAATATCTCATCAGGTTGGACATCAAAGAGAAAGGCATACCTATTCAAGCATTTATTTTTTAGAAATGGACTTCATTCATCTGTTCCACAGATTCTCTTAGTCGCGTTCCTTTCTAGCTTTACTCTAGGATGGGATTTTAATTTGATGTCATCGTTCTTTTCCCATATTGCCTGCTTTGGTATACAATTCGAATATTCACTAAAACTGAATTTTTTGAATAAAAGTGTATACAATACAGTTATTGTAAAACCGTCTAAGCGCAAACTGGATCAGATCGCATAGTAATTCTGAGAAATATCTAATTAATTTCTTCACGAAAGCTTCTTTTTAATAATTATATTCATTCTCATCTAGACTGTAAAACTATAGCACCTTCATTAATTAAATAAAAATTAAAAAAAAAGTAATTTTTAAATATATTATTTAATTAATGGGTCTTTTTTATTCCATTTGGGCGCGAAAATTAATTTTCAGACATCCAAAACCAAATTAAAAGATCAACTTGTTTAACATTAAACATGCTTCACCTAATACAAATTTTGATTTATACTCGTAATTCAAAAACCGAATGATATTCTTTGAAAAATTGCTTATCTCCATTGGCGTTAAACATCGTTTCATTATAGATCCAAATTAATAATAATTTTTTCACACATAACATTATACTCTTATATTATTATACGTGGGATATATACTTATAATTTTTACAGACTGAATTGATTTAGCACTTTAAATAATATTGGAGATATTACCTAGTAACCACTGTTTATAATTTTTATCTTTACTAAAGAGTAAAATATTTTTTCTTTTTCAAAAATGAATTTGGGTATTTTTAAAGACAATCTTTTCTATTAATTGTGAATAAAGTAAAGTTTACAAATCATAAAAAATAAATTAAAACTAAAGGTGTTGATAATTTTATTTCGAATTGTAGCAAAAGCCTCGCTAGAATATATAGATATATTTTTTAAATCGTAATTATATATTTATATGAACATTATTAAATTTAACCATTTTTTTTTTTACACTGTTTAGAATATTTTAGTTTCAATACATTTTCAACTTTGATAACCATAACTATTTCCCCCCTAGAATTTCAATGAAAATGGATTTTTTTTATAGTTCAAAATATAATTTTTATCTGTATGTTTTTTGAAAGATTGTTATTTAATCTTGATTTTTTTTTTTTTGAATATATACAATACCTAAACATCAATGTAAAAACCCATTTGGAAAAGGTTCAAACAAGTAACAAAATAATCAGATGAGCCTACTTAATTTCAAATATTTCAAAATGTGCCTTTATTTGTTAGCTAAATAATACATAACTTAGTACAGTTTTATATAAAAAATTTGAACCTAGATTGTATTTTTCTGCCAATTTCTCAAAAATAAAACATCGAGTTTTTCATATTTGCTTAAATGAAGAATTTATGTATTTTTATGGGTCGATTGACGAAGTTATTTAGATTTGTATTATATTAGTAGCGATTCTTTTAAACTCTCATTATAACACTTACCGTATCCTAATTCTATCACTGTAGATAAACTTAAGTTACTCTGTCATATTAGCTATAACTGAAAAAAATAAAATAACATCGGTATAAATGATAGAGCTTACTTACACTCAAAATTTTGTAGCTGAAGGTTTTAACATAACAATGCTCTTAATTATTGGCTTGATTATGGACCAATGAACTTGTAAAGTAGAAATATAAAATTATAACAACGTTTAAAGAAGTTATATAATTTCGAAGCAGCTTCAAAATTTTACATAACCTTTTATCTCTAATCAAAAGTAACAAATCTTAAAAATAATATTTTAAATTAATGAAACACAGAATTAGAAATAATGGATCAATCCCCTTCTAGCGACGAGATGTTTATCATCAATAAAATTGTCGAGGCCGAAATCAATAATCCTGCTGTTGTTGAAATTGTATTCATCATATCCAAACTCACATAACTATTATTAAATTTATTTACATACACCTCATCTAATTTAATATTACCCTGTTTGCTCCTCATTTCGCACTTTATTAACTGAAATAAATCCAATAACTATAAAGGTTAGAGAAAAACAAAAGGAAAATCCAAAGTATGCATTCTTATTTGAAGGCGGTCTAAATAATGACATTTACAAACAGCTTTTAGCGAAACAAAAGAGTAAATTAAAAATTATTATATTTTCTAAATAAAATTACAATTTCAATTTTAACTCATAAAGATATCTTACTCTCCGCCTTACGATTAGAGACTAGCATAGAATCCATATTCAATGATGCAAATAAAATTAAAACTTTGTCTTTTCAAGATTTTTCGGATTCCGCTGCTTCCTGGGGTCTTTTATCTTCTATTTTGAACTTTTATCATAGCAAAAATTTTAAAGAATTCGAGAATTTAAAAAATAGTGTATTAGCAACTATTTCTGATTGCAATCAATCCAATATGAAAGTAATTATTTTATAGATTTATATTTATTTATTTATTTTTATATTATATCATTCAATTACTTATGCATTTCTTCTTTATTTCTTTAACTAAATAAATATATAAATCAAGGATGCCAGCAAATTAATTTACAATACATTACGCGATAAAAACGAATACTATGCTTTGATTTATACCTTAGCTTCTGAATCAAATTTTCGAAGCAACACAGATGAAAAAATTCATTGCCTATATATAATTAGCGATATTGTATTTCGAGCTTCACGCGATCAAAATCTTCTAGTTTTAGAATCTATCGTCGATTCTATTTCATCTATTCTCATCGCGCTTGAATTACCAATTGAAAAAAGTGATTCTTCATTGAAATCTAAAGTCGAAAAGGTATATTTAATTTTTATTGCCTTGACTTATTATTTGTATGATATCAACCGAAACTTAAATTACTTGTATTCGCTTTCACTAGGTTTTAAACATTTGGAGAGATAAATCGGCTTTTGAAGGTCCAGTTATTGCCAAGTTAAAGTCTGCAACTATCAATCCATCTAATGCACTCGCAAATTTACCTTTAATCGCTCTAAAAGTTAGCTCGTCATCCAATGACTTAAATTTTAGTTCCGAGCTTCCAAGAAAAAATATAGAAGAATCTAAGAATTCTGATTCCACTAATAACGAAATAAATCCCAAAGCTATGATAGCTGTTGACGTCATTAATGCTGATTCTGTATCTCTCATTCCTGAAAAAAATAATCAAAATTCTACTGCACCTCAGCAATCGCAAACTCATACTCAAAAGGAACTCGATACTCATCAGCGTCCCCCATTTATTCAATATCATCACCCCAACCATCTTCCACATTCCCTCCCACACCCACCTCCACCTCCACACCCAATCCCCCCCCCCCCCCCCCCCCCCCCCCTCCCCCCCCCCCCCCCCCC
>LSSN01002673.1:0-11495 GCA_001970855.1 Smittium culicis | reverse complement strand
TAAAATAGGATGTATAGTATAGGGGTATAATAAAAGGGTTCTAGCTAAGTATAAGAGTTGAGAGGAGAATCTAGAAGCGATACAGAAAATGTAGAAGTAAGAAAGATATCAAGAATGGACGATTTGGGAGGAGGGAAGGAGGGCTTATTTAAAGGAGGGAGGGATATGGGATTGGGATAGAGATGCTTGTATTTATTAAATCCCGGCAAACAAACATACATTTGACCACTATATTATTTATTTTTTCCTTATTTAGGCGGGCCCATTAGGCGATTAGGTTAGCTGAGCGATAAAAGCGACAGTCCTTTTATTATTTATCTCTGTAGCCTTTTTTTTTTTTTTACGATATTAAGCCAAGCTTGATTGCTATTCGCATTGGGCAAGGCGATGGGCATTTTTTTCCACCTTTTTTTTAGCTTTTTTTTTTTTTTGCGTGTCAATTTACTTAAAATCTCGATTTTTTATTATGTATTTGCGGGCACTAATATTATAAAGCGAGTAAAAAAAAATAAAAAGCAAAATTTAAAGGTGTTGAATTCGGATGGTTTTCAAAGCTTTTTAGTGTTTTGCTTTCCCTATTATTAGCTGGATGCTTTCTAGCCACTTGCATGCAAAAGCTGTGGGATTTATTTTATTATAGGGATTTATTTAACAGTAAGGGTTTTAATAAGGCAAGTTAGAAAATATAAAAAAAAAAGCCTGATTTTTTTAATCATTAATGTTTTATCCTATTTCGGAATCTATCAGGGAACAAAAAAAAAAAAAGAAATGAAAAGGATCAACCATAGCTTTATAATACCCATGTCAAAAAAAAAATTACGTCTATAGAAAATAAAATAAGCGTGTTGTTGGTACTTTTAATTATTTTTTTATGTCATATTAGTTTAAACTTATAACAATTATTCGTTTCCAAGATTACCTAAACCAAACTCTTTTTTTTTTTCTTACCTTTTTATATTCCAAGATTACTTTGCTCGATTTGATTTGATTTGATTTGATTTATAAAAAATTTGAGTATTCAGCATTTGTTTTTTTTGGGAATATCAACAATCTTATGTAACTATTTACAAAATCTTTGCTGATTAAAAAACCACCAATGAATTTGCGATCCGAGGTCTATGCAGAATAAATAGACGTCAAAACAATTGGTGCGAAGCGAATGGCGCTCAATAGAATATGGCCAATTGAATGTACGTTGGGGAGAGAGACAGAAAAATTTCAGAATCATTCGTTTAAAAGTTTCCAATAAATAACATCTCGCCTATAGTCATTTGTAGATACCTGCTTATTACTTTTTTATTAGGCTTTTCCGCTTTTGGGTATAGAAAAGCGAGTATTTATGACTCTAGCTAATCACAGCGAGGGATAAAAGCCTGACCCTTGCTGTATATTTTGACGTCATATAATAATTGAATCAGTTATGTAATATGAGGTATATTGATTCGCCATGTTGTGCAGTCGTCCGCGATTATTATTTTTCTATTCAGCGACCGCACATATTCCCCATAAATTGGGCCAATTATTCGATTTCACGTTTCCCATACCAATTATAATCGCATACGGAATTTTAAGCTTTTTCCTGGCTGCTTTGGGCAAGTTGGTGCATTTTTTATGCATATCGACACCAGTGCTAATAAAGCTGGAGATTTCTCGTGCCGTATATTTATTTGCTGAGGCAGAGATTAATTAGGTAATTGGAGAAACATTCAGCTGATTAAACTAGCACTTATTGCATAATGACACCATTATGTAACACTCGCTATTATTAAATTCCCATTCGTAATCCTAAAAGTCATAATCTGGAAATAGGGCGGCAGGAAAGTGTGCAAGCAACAAGAAAAGGGGGTGTGGGGAGAGCAAGCAATAACGTAACTGAAAATGCTCAGAAACCGTTCGAATTTGGATATCGGTTTGCCTAATTAGGAATATACTCTCATCTTTGAGATACAGAGCATAATTTCTATATCTACCCCCTGCCTTATTGAGTGGCTTTTTTTTTTATGGCAGCTGAGCAACGATAAAAACGTGCTTAGCGAGATAGAGCCACCTTGTAAAATAATCGTAACGAAATCAGCTTTTCTCTTTATTTTGATTGCCTCTTGCTCTCTTTACGTCTTAACTTGTTGTTAGTCAGCGTCTCTATCTCTCTTACTAATAAAATACCCTCCATTTTAAATTATCTTTTTAACTGTTTAACTAATAATTATTTTTTCAATCATTTTTTTAATTCAATTATTGAGGGTTTACACCCATTTATTTAATCTAATTACTAATCCTATTTTCAATCATTCATTTAATTTAATTGCTGAGGGGTTTCAACCATTTATTCACTGTAATTATTGAGGGCTTTTTTTTATTTTGGGAATTCAATCGCTCGACTTTTCGCTGATTTTTTTTATTTTTTGAAGGATTTAAATTCGATTAGTGTAGAGCTGTTAATTTATCAGCGGGGGGAAAAAGAGTAATCAGCATTTAGCTATAGTTTATAAGCACTAAAAAAAACCAGTTATATTTAAATCTTTCCAAAATCTTCCATTCTCTTCGCCCTCACCCCCTTTTTTTTCTTCCAAAATCTCATATTTCTATAATTACAAAAAAAAAGTAAATTAATAAACTTCGTGAAATAAAAACTATCCAAATTAAAAAAAAAATTTAATTTAATTTAGCGGTTGCTTTATTATATTATTTGGTAATTGGCTATTTGACACGTAATCACACTTTTTTCTCTTTTCTCTTTTTTCTTTTATGCCACTCGCTATCTTTATCGATTCTTGTGACTTTGCACTTTTATCGCTATTATTACTATTTTCCTAACCATCAACAATTAAATTAAAATGGTTTCTTGTGACTTTTTAATTTGCCTCTTCTTTATCGATTCTTGTGACCTTTTCTTTCCCTATTGGCATAAAACTACCCTTGCTTCAAAAAAGGTATATACTTTTCTTGACGAAACAAACAAATCTCGAACAGCAAAAGTAGTTTTTTAAAGTGGTGGTGGATTTAATTATTGAAAAATAGGCATATAGCGCTTAATTTTTAGCAACTTTAATTGTTTTATTATATAGTGGAATCTGTTATTTTACATACATTGCATATATAAAGCGCCTGTAACTCGTCTATTTAAAATTAATTGTCATCTCTTCTGTAGAGTGGAAGGTTAATGTGCGGAAATCTCTCATCTAAAATAGCGTTAATTAGCGGCCATCACTTTTTAAAATAGCAAGAATGTTATAGTGAAAAGTTTTCTGTTTAGGATAAACTGTTACCACTTTTGGTCCCATCTATACCAACATTACTGTCTTGATGTTTCATCGCTTTTAATAAACTCCTCTGCATTCTCCCCCCACCTCCTCTCATCTTTCACTTCTTATTTTATAATCAGTCACTTCCTATATAGAAAAGCCAAGGCTTGAATTTTATTCTCTTGGATTAAGAAAAAAACAACTGATGTCTGCCTATTTTTTAAAATTAGCGCCAATCTGTTTTACACTTATTTTTATGCAATTCCAACATTTTCCCCCCTTAATTATTGGTGGGTTTCTAAACTCATATTTATCCGAACTTTTCAACCATTGGCACATTCGTTGATTTTTGGGCTCAGTTGTTACTGATTTTTTTTTTTACTTTTTTTGTTAATTTCTTATATCTTCCTGTGTCGATCAGGCTAAAGTTACAAGTAATTATGTCCATCTACTGGTTTAGATGGCGCATCTCTGGTTATTTTGTTGCACCAATGGCTCGAAAACTCATATTATGGCTATTTTACCTCTCCAATGGCTCAAAAACTCGTATTATAGCTAATTTATTGCTCCAATGGCTCGAAAACTCGAATTAACGTCTCATCCCTCTGAGCTTGTAGCTCTAGTGGCTAGATTGCTAGCCCTAATAAAAACCAATGGCAGAATTGCTGACTATATAAAATATAATAGCTGGATTATTAATTGCAAGCATTCGTCGCATCAAGGCATTTTTGCATGTACTTTTAATCTCCGATTACTTTCTGATCTTTATTGCTGAGTCATTCCTGAACATTTAACCATGATCAAAGCCCCAGATTATCAAACTATAAAAAAAAAATATAGCAGCTATTAAAAAAACTCAAAAGCTCAATGGCATATAGTAGTCCGCGCTGTTATATATATTTTATCATGTACCAATAACCGTTATTCATTCGCTTCCGGGTGAAAAAAAAAAGTGCCATTTTTTTTTTTTTATAATACTTTTTCATCGATAAACAAGACAAGTAATTAAATGTGACATTTCTATTTTAAAATCTTGTAAAAAAAAAAAAAATAGCAAAAGCACATGCTTCTAAACCATTGCACTTTCCCGCATGACTTATATGCCTCCTTTCTCTCCCCTTTCCTCCTCATTTTACATACTCCTAGCTCTGTATTACGTAAATATTAGCTATTTATCTTAGATTCGTAGATATAAAACTCACCATTCGCTTACAGTCTGTGTACGCAAGCTCCCCTATTCTGCCTACTTTTATTTATAATTGATTGGTATTCTCCTGATAAAAAGTTCATTTAGTGTGCAAATGAACTAAATGAAATTTCATTTGCTGTTATGATTTTAGAAACACCTCGGAACAGGATTTACGGCGTCTTGCCATTACCTAACCCGACATTAATTTATTTGCCCTACCCGTCTTCTTTGCCTTCTCCTTACACTCATTCGCGGGCCATATCTCACTATTTGCGCAACTCTTATCCTAATAGGCTCTTTCACTATAACGCATAAACCCAATGAACCCTTCTCTTTATTTTTTTTGTATGCTCTGATTACAATTCTATTTCTCTCTCTTTCTGTTTGCTCGCAGCCCATAACTGCTATGGCTGAAAATAAAGCTGATCCTTGATTCTGTATAGCCTGATAAATATTCTATACTGCTATGCCGCTATGCCGCTACGCTTGGTTAAAGATTCTTATTACGTGTTTTCTATACTATAGCTATCCTCCCCACTGCCAATCCCATTATTCAATTCTGATTCGTATACCTCTCTACCCTCTCGCCGCACTATATTACCCAATGCACACACAGGCCTCTATATTCGCATCAGCACTTAGCTCATTATCTAATAATCATCCCTTTAGTATGTAATCTCTATTACCCTTTCAAGTGTACTCGCAATATTTCATGTCCGTCATCGGGCTATAAAACATGCCTTTTTTTTCTATGGAATTAAGTCTCCTATCCAATAAAATCCATCAAATATTTTATCTGGACCCACATTCTTTTTTTTTTTTAGCATGCTTTTTCAACTAAGCCTAAAAATCACCACTTTACTCGACTCATTTTTTTCTCTTCTCAACCTTTCCATCTTATACTCTTGCTTTTTTAAATTCATTCATTCTGCCTCTCATCAGCGCATTTAATTATCAACTCAATCTCGCATTCATTCCTGCAGACTAACTTTAATTCAAACAAATTTAAAGAATAAAGCTTCTTATCAATTAGATCATCTATCAAAAGAAATCACACCTCCTTCTATACCACCCTTTTTTTTTAAAATACCGCTGCAGAATCATCCCATAATATCATCTATAATCAACTTATTTTATAAGCATAAGCCAACTCTGTTTTATTTCCCCCTTTTTTTCGAATACTTATGGCCACTCTTGTGGTTCCATTGCATAGGCTTCGCCCATCTCTTTCCTGCCCAACACCCATCTAAACAATGTTTGATTTGATTCGTTATTAAATTGTTTGAATGTTTGCTATTCGCTGCTTCTATTCAATAAACCAATAACTCTCAAAGCCTTATAATTGATTTTATTTGAACTTGATTGGTAAATATATAACAGCCTACCCCGCCCATGAAACGGCCAACTGCTTGTAAAGTATCTCTTTTGTTTTCCTTTGCCTTATCTATTTTGACCAAAAGTAAATATCTTTTTTGATAGCTCACGCTTTATAATTTTTACACATCACATAACTTATATCTAGACTTCAATTAATTTCCGCTTTGAAATTATTGGCTGCTATCCAATAAATCTCTAATTTCACTACACTCTGTGAATTGCAAATACAATCTCATTTTACCAATTAAGGTTTTATATAATTCATAGAATAAGCATTTCAGTGTTTCATGTCGATGCTTCTCTCCCAATAATACATCGCAATATAATATTGTATGACAACGTTTTAGCACTGTTATTACTGAATATTTGGTTGTTTTGTAAGCGCAATTATCTAATGTTGTTTTTAATTTGTCAAATATACTCGCCAAGAATATTTCCGTCTGATGTAATAATTTGGTGTTTGCTGTAGAATTGTAATTCACAAATCCTAACCTGCTAACTCAGTACAACCAGAATACTGTACACTAAAATTAATGTATTTGAGCTAGCTAAAATTTTAACATAGGAATACTTCTCCCCCTATTTAATTCCTATTAAGCTGGCTTTATCTAGCCACTTTTGGAAAACTCTTTTTAATTTTTATTTCCACAGCATCAATAAACAATAACTACAAAACGTAAACCGAAATTTTTTTTTTATTTAATGGTCGCTTCAGATACGAGTGGTTTTCCTCTTTTTTTTTTTAAACTGTCAAAAACTGTCCAATTTAAAATCTATATAAATGTACTGGTCTTTGTTTCAATTATGTGCCTATCAGAGTAATAAAAATAGAGCAATCAAGCGTTTCTGACTCATTTATCCCTTTCAGCGACTGTAGACTGTTTTTTTTTTCTACTTGAATATAGCCAATGCATTCGATAAGAATAATTTAATTCAGTGTCTATTTCAAATATTTGTTTACTATAGAATTGCACCAAATAATAATACCGTTAATAAATTGCTAGAGAGCCAATTATCTCTTTATTTTATAGTGTGGTGGTCAGGAGATAGTTAACTCTTTCCAAGACCAATAACCTTTAAACGTTTTTTAAAATCTTAATTGGCTAAACTGGTCTTGAATTATTTATATTACTCGTATCATATTACACTACCAATAATAGCTCGCTATTGTATATTAATTTACCTAATTTTCATTTCTCTATAATCTTTTGAAATTCAGAAAAAAAAAAGCCAAGCCAAATCAACCCAATCCTGTAAGTGTTAAACTGGAAATAAGCTAAATTAAAAAGCACGCTATTCGACAAGATTTAATTATAATTTCAAGAATTCACAGCAAGAATTATAAATACACTGTAATATTTTTTATTGCTCAATATCACACTAATAATTAATATTACCAAGGAAAAATGAATGTCAATACCAATTTCATGATTAATAGATAATCTCGTTGCACTCCAGAATGAATAATAAATAAAAGATAAAATAAAAATACCCATGTGAATCTTTAAAATCTCTCTTAAAATTGGTGTCACTGCCACAATTCCGTTTTAAATATACCCATATATATATACATTTATTAATTTATCCAAGAAATGATATCATTTCAAAAATACAAGAAATAAATTTTAAAGAGTACACAAGACACGAAAAATACTCGAAACTTTGTACATACTTCTACTATTATTGATCAAATAATCGCTATTAATACTCCTATAGATAAAAAAATAGTTTATATTGTGCTCCAAAAAATTAACTTTAATTCTAAAAATGTTTTTCTTGAAACTTTCAATCCTTGAGATGGCCTATTCAGTATAATATTTAAAGATGAAGCTGAATAGTAATCATAGTATTGCTGATATAGTTTTTTTCTAAATGAATCTAATGAATTTATACTGATAGTGAGAATGACCAACTTATCCGTTAAATCATTATTAGTTGTTTCTATTTGTTCCAAAGTGGATTTATCTGATATATTAGGTTTTATTAGTTGAAAACGTCTGATTATATGCGAAAACAACGCATAAAACAACATTTGATTGTTTTTTTCGAGCGCGACAAGGGTGCCCAGCCTCGCTGATACGCTAAGGTTTTAATGTCAATCATATATCCAGAATCCATATGTGGTTTGCAGTTATCTATGCTCACCTTACGCATACCTCGACTCCTATTCATCCGTTGATACGCTGCTGAACCTATATCCAGGCTTTCAGAACATTGTTTAAATGTATATGAGCACATCATTATAGACCACCCATAGCCTGCATAACATGAAAAATCGTCGTCCCTAAAATTCAATAAAACGTTTTCCCCGCTGCAAACTTGCGTTTGCCTGAGACAGTCGAACATATACCTCTGAGCTGCTACAAGTGGTGAAATTACCGATCGTCGACGATCGGCCGGTTCAAACAAACGCCGATCAGTTTAGACATAAATTTTTACTTACAAATTTTATCGAAGCCCGGTTGGTGATAGTTAAAAAACTCCTTGAGAGCAAGCCTACACGATATTTGTGCCAGCTTCGAGCTAGAGCTACCGATCAAAAATGTTATGCAAGAAACAGAAAAAATTATGAATGGTTTCCGCGTGCCCAGAACATTTATACTGCAAACTATAAGTGATTCACCAGTTCCCTTGAACCAATTTCCAGTGCGTTTGGAGCTTCTAGAGCGGCGGAGGGGGGTCGGTTTTTTTTTTTTTAATCATGGAATTTTATTGGTATGATAACAATAATAGAAAATAGGCGGTAAATAAACTAAAAAAATATAAATTTGGTGCAAGACATAAAGAAGCTAATATTCTAATACTAATAAATTCCTCTGCCGGTCTACCGTCTGCGTACCTAAAGAGGAATGGGATCAATCTACCAACCGAAAGATCCACCCAGGCATTGCTTCAAGTAGGCTGGATGACTGAAGTTACAAGCAGTCATGGAATTAAGCTCGTTCCAACAAAATTGAATTCGTTGAGATCATTGAGCTCCTAATCAGAGCCTACATCTAACAGGATTAATAAAAAATAGGCTCCTACCCAAACGTGGGAATGGTCGAACTGGCTCTCCTACAATAAGATGCTAAACGGCTGAGTTCCGAAATTCTGTCGAACGCTGGACTTGTGCACAGATAATGTCTCAGATTGTGCTAAACGAATCGGTTCCTCCTGTTTCTAGATGATCCTCCTCTTGAATCGCTGTCCTCCGAATCGATGAACATTGCCTCGACTATTCTCAACCAAGAATAGTGCAACGCTGTGTGAAATTTTAGTATAGTGTACTTGGAAAAGTACAATACTTAAGCCCCTAAACTACGGTAAGGTATTTCACTCTTAGAAGGAGGGGGTTCTGTAGAAAAATTATTTTAGTAACATTTTTTTATTAGTTTTTGTATACTTTTAAATTACATTTAATAAACTCTCTGAGACACGAAAAAAAAAAAAAATCATGGAACATTTTGGAATATAATGGAATTTTATGGAATGTTATCCATGGATTATTTCTAGTCGACTCTAGAGCCTTCTAAAACATTTCATAATATTCCGCAAGCTGCTATTTGAAAATTATTAATTCTTTTATAATTACCTTTATTTAATAATATCATTTAGATTTTTTTTCAAAAGTATAAAAGAGTAACCTTTTTCCATCTTTCAGAAAAAACTAAGTGTATTATTTATTTTATAGTACTTATCCCACTAAATATATATTATCCCTATAATACATAATAAATAACACTATCTTAGTCTTAGTTTCAGTTTCAGTTCAACCTTAGCCCTGTCTTTACTCCTACCTTTGTGCCTAACACAAATCTTGGAATTTTATTTAAAGAATTATTTAAGGTAGGTAAAAAAATGCAACTTTTAATTAATATAAATTACTTAATAAATAGAAGAAAAGATATCAAAATAAAAATTGATTTAATTAATATCGGAATATTTTTTTTAAGGTTTATCTTTAAAAATAACTAATTATACTCTGTAAATTGAATAAATCAATATTTATGTTAGGTTTTCATAAAATTACCATGGTCTTTAATAATTATATAGTGATTCTAATAAAATTTCTAGATTTAATAAAAGTTTCAAACTTATACATAAATGGTCTAAATATATTGAAAAAAAATTATATAATACAAAAATTTTAAGCGTTAATTCAAAAATTCTTAGGTAACTTCATCCAAATCAGTATACTATAATTCTTTCGAAAAAATGTAATTAAAGCACATTGTTAATTGATTAAAATATAAATAAAAAATTGATAATTCTCATTTAAATACCTAAAAAAAATATTATATTAAATTATATGACAAAAATTAATTGAACAAAAATTTTATATAAAACAAATATAATAGTTAAGAAAATTAATGAATTTGAATTTTTTTCTTTTAATTATTCGAAAAAAAAAATTTTATTACCTGCTAAATTATAAAATAAAAATAATAAATGTTACACTTTAACTTTTAATTTAAATTATATAAAAAGAAAATTTTTTTACATAATTTAGTTTATTTTCGAAATATAAAAAGCTTTTATTTTTATTTAATTTTTAGTAGTATTTCCAATTATTGAATTGGTCTTAAATCAATTATTTAAATAAAAAATATTTAATTACAATTTTTTTTCAAGCTAAGGATTTCGTTTTGTATTCGATTTTCGAATTGTTAATAAATTCAAATATCAATACAGAAGTTATTATATATCTATAATGAACAAAAAATTATCATTAAATTGTTTTATATAGATTTTTTATAGTATCAAAATTAAAAAAAGAAACTAAATAATATTAATTCAAGAATATTTTACAAAAAATACACACAAGCTTTGATTAATTATTTTTGAATAAGCTGTTGTGAAAAAAAAAAAAAAAAACTAACTCATTTTTTGCAATTTAGTTAATGTTAGAGATTTATTTAAATGCTTGATATATATAATTAGTTGAGAATTATTATTATTAGAAAAAAATTCATAGCAAAATTTATTTATGAAAACATAGTTAAATATATTTCCTGATATTATTACATAGACTCAGCCTTTTTTTCTGACCATACCTAATCTAAGAAAAATTGTTTCTATAAAACAAACTAATACAGAAAAAATCTATGTTAGGATTTTTATATAATAAAAACAGAATGATTAACGTATTTAGTTATGAAAATGGTATGGAATATTGTTTTCGACACCATGAAATTCTGTTAAAAGGTGGAAATAGTCAAAATATCATAAAAAAAATTTAGCTACAAATAAAATAATAAGTGTGTTAAAAAATTTTTTTCTATTATTTTTTCGATATTGAGTTACTGTTACCAAATATTACTATATATTAGCGAATTTACAAATAATAAGCTGATATGACGAACCTTTATAAATTTAAAAAAGGAAATGTTAACGAATAAAAATATATATTTCTGAGGTTTAAAGGTAATAAAAGAAAGTATTAGATTTATAAATTGATAAGAAATATTAAATGAAAAATAAGGGGGAAAATACCTTTATTTTGATCTAAAAAAATCAAAAAAATGAACAGATTAAAAAATAATCTATAAATAAATATTCGAAAATAATTAGATGGAAACAAGAGATAGCTATCGAATTTTTATTATCTAAATAGAAAAAAATTTTAAAGATTTTAAGAATATCAAATTTAAAATTTTTATTTTAAATAATAATAATAATAATAATAATAATAATAATAATAATAA
>LSSN01002671.1:0-12375 GCA_001970855.1 Smittium culicis | reverse complement strand
AGCTGGAATATATCAGTATATCATTCAGATATGCTATGGCGTAGTAGTCGAAAACATTGCGGAGAACGTCATTGATAAAGTGCTGGAATGTGGCTGGAGAGTTCGTTAGGCCAAAGGGTATAACTTCGTACTCAAAATGGCCTTAGCGGAATCTGAAAGCCGTCTTCCATTCATCGCCTAGTCTAATACGTATTAGATTATACGCGCCTCAAAGATCAAGTTTTGTAAAAATCCTTGCTTGGCTGAGTCTATCAAACGATTCGTCAATTCTTGGAAGCGGATGTCTATTTTTAATCGTGATTTCTTAGAGTTTCCGATCATCCACACATAGCCCTAAGTCACCGTCTTTTTTGCTGGTGAACATAACTGGCGAGCCGGCAGGTGATTTCGATGGTCTAATAAATTATGTTTTCAGATTATCATCAATATACTTTTTCAGAGCTACATTTCCCACCGGGGATAGCGAATAAATAGGTCCCAAAGATGGTTTTGACCCAGATACTAAATTTACAGGGCAGTCGTAATCTCTGTGAGGATGGTAATTTTCCTGCTTCCTCCTTGTTTAATACTTTATCTAATTCATTATACTCTCTCGGAAGACTATTTTTAGATTCCAATTTTATTTCTGCTTCTTTTATCAGTTTTTTATCCAAAGTGTCGATTTCATTATTGGCTGCTGTTGTTTATATATTAGTGTTGAACGGATTAATGGTACTTTGTTCGAAATCTTGGTTCGATATATGGGTTTCAATGTCTTGTGATGTAGCATTAAAGAATTGATCTATATCTGATTCTTCGAATTCTGATTCAGTATTGTTGTTGACATCTGAGGATGATGTGTCTTCATCATTGAGTACATCAAGGATCGCATTTAGCTCCGAATTGTGGTTTTATTTAGTTTTTTATTCCGGTTCTCTATTAAAGTTAAATTCACGACTTACCCAGTATATTCTTGAATTGTTTTTTTTAAGCCATGGTAGGCACAAAATCATTGGTGTTTTTGGTGAATTTATTGGGTATAGGTTGATATTGTCGTTGAAAATATTGTCAAATATGATCTTTACGTCTTCATATATTGTATCAATGGGTGCGTTTGTAAGTGAAATTCTATGAATTGTTTCAATATGGATTAAATCTTTGACTTTTGATAGATCTTTTAGGTATTATTCAGCAAAATATTTATCAACGAAGTTATCATGAGCACCAGAATCAACTAAAAAGTTGGTTTTAACTAAAGATTTTGTTTTTTTAGAAAATAATTTTATTGTAATATGAAACGACTATTAAAACTATTAAATACACTCAACGGTAACATTCTTTATACTGTTGAGTGCGGGCTTTTCCTGTCCATTTTCTTTTGGTGCAATTGAGAACTATGTGACCGCTACCTCCACAGTATAAGCACAGAACCAGTTCATATCTTCTGGCCTTTTCTTTTTCTGAGAGTGGCCCTCTGGGTCTTGAAGCAATCGGGTCTATTTCCATATAGACAATCGGCTCTTGATGTGGAGGGGTTGAATTTATTACAGGGGGAGTGCCGATTGTGTTTGCAGATCTGAACGGGTTGAAGTTTGGCGTGTAATTTTTACTGTCAGAAATTAATCCATAGTACACAAACGATTTTCGATTCTGACAGCAAGAGTGATGTTTTCTTCCAAGTTATCTGGGAGATCTGTATCAATTAAGTATTGCATAATTTTAGAGCTAAGGCCGCGTAAAAACTGGTCGACCAGGGCGACGTTGTTAAATCCGCTCTCTAGTGCCAAGGCTCTAAATTCCGCTGCATAAGCTGAATCGTTTCTTGATCCTTGTTTACAGATCCTTGTTTGTCCCCTAGCCTCGATAGTGCGACTGGGGTCCGAGAAGTTGTTTTTAAAATCTTGCATGAACAGTTCAAAATTCTCCAGACATGGCGAATTCGCAGATATTAACGGTCTGAACCACGTCGATGCAGTTCCTAAAAGATGTGTCCCGAAGAATGAGATTTTGTTTTTGTCCAATTATAACGTTTCTGGGCTCCCCCAAAAGAAAATTTCCATGTTAGAAATGAAGGAAGTATACTCGGATACTTTACCATCGAACTTGGCGGATACTGGAAGTCTGATGCGATAGGTTATACTGGAGCCAGAATGTTGAAAAGGGTTATGACTGGTTGGTTTTTCTAGGCTTTGGGCTTGGGACTGGATATGAGCTTGGGTTTCAGCTAAAAACTGGGCTTGGATGTGGGCTTGGATGTAGGCTTGGATCTGGGCTTAAACTTGTGTCCGTATTAGGGCATCAATTTGTTCCTTCTCCGGGCTCATTGTTGTTTCTGGTGTTGGGTTCATTTCGGTTATATCTTCAGTGTTAGGTATTATAGTGTTTTCTGGGCAAAACAGTCTGGGATTGGGTGGCATAGACTAAGGCCCAAAGGTTTTTTCTAGGTTTTTTTTAACTTGTATAATTAATAATATGCTGTTCAAACTGTCACGGTAGGGATTAGTGACTTTGAAATCTAGGGCTAAAGATGTTTATTTAGAGAAATGTATTATGTTAAACTAAGTGGATTAGACTGGACCAGGATTGTGAATGCTGTTGAACAGCATAATTTTTCATAGGAAATGATTATGCTGTCTTTATATAGTAAATGATAGGAGAATAGTAAAACTAGATAAAATAATAGATTGAAAAATAGGGTGAGGTCGATAAGAGTTAAATAATAGCGACTTAAAATAAAACAATATTGTAGTATAATATTAATAAAATAATTTTTTATTTGGACCTTTGAGTTATAAAGTTCATTTTAGCGAATTTAAAATTTCAATAACAATAAGCATCTATAATAATTTTGTATTTATATGATTATTTTGATTAGATTCGAATAATTAAATATATTTGTGAAAAGTTAAATAACAATAACTATATTTTGAAACGATTTTTTTAAAAAAAAATAGGCTTATAAACAAAATTTCGAAGCAAATTTCGATTTTTCTGATAATCAGAGACTTGTAAATAGCATCAAAAGTGTACCCAATGATATGAAAGAATAGGGGTATTTAACATGAATTTTTTTTTTTTAAAAAATAAACTGAAAACAAAGAGCAATACATATTTTCCATAAAAATATAACTAGCTAATTTTATAAAGATATTTTTTTCTATTTAATAAAAAAACTAAGCTTAAAATAATAAATAAATAAGTAGACTTCAAATAGAGAGTTTATAACTTGATATAATTTATCACTTAAAGTTTCACAGGCAGAACCCTGGTTCTAGAGTTTTTTTTTAGTTTCACTGCTAATTTATAAATCATATTTAACATTACTATTATTCAAAACTCTGAGTATTATTTTTTTATTTGTACTATATCAACTCTAGAAATTATGTATCAATATTTGCTATTAAGAACAAAATAGTAAAGTTAGTGACAAGATTAAAAAGTTTGAAATAAAAAACAAATATTTTCCTTTCTCGGTCTACTGGTTGAGTATCTAAAGGGAATTAAATACTTTTTACCAACCAAAAAATTCCTCCAATCATTGCTCGAATTAGACTGAGTCACTAAAATCACAATAAGTCATGGAATTAAGTTTATTCTTTCAAAATCGAATCTATAAATACATATAAGCTTATAGATAGAGTCTGCATCGAGTAGGATTAATAAAAAGCAGACGCTTACTCAAGCCTGGGAATGATCTTGTTGAATATCTTAAATTAAGCTTCATTAAATTTGAGATGTTTATTTCTGTCGTACGCTAGAGCTATGTACAGAAATTTCTCCAGATTGTGCTGAAAGAATCAGATATCCCAGTTTCTAATTATTCAACTTCTGATATAGCTGACCATTTTTTTGACCATCCATAACCAATTATAGCTCAATAAGATGTTATTCAATATTATGGTGCTCTTTACAAAAATTATGATACATGAGTGCTTAAAATACTTGAATATGATTAAATATTAGAAGTAAAGAGAGATGCTACACAAGTTTCAGGGTGTAATGTAGACGCCGTCTGGGTATTTTTTTTTTAGTTTATCTAGTAATTTTTAAATGTTGATTATTAAATAAATATTTTTTCTGTTTTATTAAAGTGTTTTGCCTTAGTGAATGGATTTTTTGCTCGTGAATATGTTTTGTGCTCCTGAATTTAGGTTATTTTTCTGGCCTTAGTGTCTTATATATTAAGTTGATTATTATTAGCGACCTTGCTCTTGATTTGATTTTGGGTAGTTATCTCAGGTTTTTAATTATTATGCTTGGTGAGTTTGGATTTAGTGATAGGTGTAATCAGGAAGACTTGATGCCTGTGGCTTTAGCTTTGCTAGAGGTAAATCCAGAAATTGATAGTGGTAGTGAGTACTCTAATTACTCCTACTCTCTCCTTTCTTTGGCTAGCCAAGAGCCAGAAATAGGGAGTATGGATATAGGAGAGGAGCTTAGTCGGGGTTTTCTTATCTATGGTCATCACTCCATGCGAGGAACGTTATATTAGAATTTAGTCTATTATTCCACTATTGGCGGAAGAAGGGATAACTGAAAGTACTGATGTCAGTTCTGGAGCTAATAAAATTAACTGTGCCGAATCTTCTAGTTTAGCTAAACCTTTAACTACATTACGAGTAGAAGGAGAGATGAACTCGCCTTAAGTAGTCTCTAAAGGGTCTCAAAATTATGCTATGTTAGTGCCCAATTGTTACGCCAATCAGCAACCAGGACTCAGACATATTGACTAGGCCAATGAACAGCCGAGATAGCCAGCTGTTGAATGACATATCTTGCAATGCTATTGGACAAGTAGAACATGAAGTAATGACTAGCAGTAATTCTATTGGCTGAAATGACCATACGTCATTTCAGCAATAGCCAATAACTAAATAACAATATACTTTACATAGTTTTGATTTTAGTATAAATAGTTTAGTTTATGAGATCCTTTTGAATCTCTCTCTTTTCTAAGCTTTTACTTTTTCAATAAACTTATTAAAAATACCTAACACAATTCTCTAGTTTTAGCAGAGCATTACTAAGTAGAAAATTTTTACTTAGGCGACTGGGTAGAGAAACATGATTTTGACAGAATGAATTTATTATATGTTATTTGAACAGATGATTTGACATTCTCATAAAAGAATTTAAGATAAAGGTGACCAATAAGTATAAAATATTTCCACAAATAATATAAAAGTCATTCAAAAATAAATAATAGCTTTAATGTAATGGGCTTGATTCCGATTGTCCTAATCGGCCAATAAGAATACTTATCTCCCATTACATTGTTAACAGCAGACAATCAAAGCAACTAACTAAAATACGAAAGCCTACAAGTAACATACTCAATGTTAGATATATAAACCAAAGCTTATCCACCCCCCATGGGATGGCTAAGCTTTTCAACTTTATTCTTGTTCCTGTCTCTTCTTGTCCTTGTCCTAGTTCTAGTTTTTATATACTTTATTTTATTTCTATTTTCTCACTTCAATAAACAACTTATTTCAGTTCATTACATTTAATAATAAATTAAGAGTGCATCTAGCTGTTAATAATAATGCTATTATATTATAATGTAAATGAGGTATTTAATATGAGTGTGAAAGTTTACCTAGGCAAACAAACTTTTTTTAAAAAAAAAAATCAATTGCTGCTTAATTTATTAATACAATAGTTATTTCAAACTTGATATCCGGAGATTGAATGAATGAGGGTAGGAATTTTATTTTGAAAAGGTTAAATAGTATAAAAATGGTCTCAAAAAATTAAATTCAACTTATATCGCCTTAAATTTTTATAAATAGATCAGAGAAATTAACAATTTCCTCAATTATTTGAAAGTAAGATAATTTATAAAAAAAAGTTTTTATTTTGTCTTCTGCAGTAAAATACATCCTTAATAGCTAAAAACAACTTTAATGTACTTTAACTAAAAGGGAACGTTATAAAGATTATTAGTTTTGATGTATATTTAAATATCATAATATAATTCATATAATAATTCATAGTTTTGAGACCTATTAAATTACTATTATGTAATTTAATGTTTTGAATTTAATTTATAAATAAAAGTGTCCTCTATTTTCTATCACTTTTTAATTAATCAGTGTTCCTGAATTAAGCAAGCTTATAAATAAAAAATGATGCTTAATTAAAAAAAATATGAATTAACATTATACTATACGTATATTAATAGTTTTTTTTATATTATTAGACGTTTTGAGGCTGAATTCATAGGAAAAAAATTTTTTCCATTATAAAATTGACTAAATATTATTAAAATCACTGTAATTTAACAAATTATTCACAAATAAATTAAAAAGAATAAATAGGAAAAATACTTGCAAGCTAAATACAAATTAGAAATTACTTTAAAATTATTACTTAATGACTGCTATTGTTCTTGTATAAAAGCAGTAATTGCATGAAAAAATTAATAGCTAAATTAAAAGTTTTTTTGAAAATTATAATCGCGGATACGATAATATCTACTATTATAAAAATATTTTAATACAATAATTTCAGCAGTAAAGCCAACTAAAAATTAACATTCTATATACTAAATAAGTTTAATTCAATTCATCGAATACATTCGCTAGTAATAGGAAAGTAGATTAGTATTCTTTAAGCGAAACGTTTATAAATACATGGATTTATTAATTTTATTTCTTCGTTTTTTTTTTTTCACAGAGGGTATATTAAACATAATTTAAAAGCATAAAAAAAAACTAATAAAGAATATTTAAAAATTAGAAATAATTTTTTTTCAACAGACTCCCCTCCGCCTCTCTAGAAGCTCCATAACCACTTGACAATTGATCAATGAAACTGATTAATCGCTTATATTTTGCAGTATAAGTGTTATGGGCACGCATATGCTCTACAAAAATTTGGCAGTTTCCAGCTCGAAGCTGGTTAAAGATTTTTTAGTCTCCTACCCCTCAAGGAGTTTTCCAACTAGCTCCAACCGAGCTTCGTTGAAATTCGTAAGTAAAAATGTTTCTTCAGAGCGAATCGGCGCCGGTATGTACCTGCAGATCGTCGATGATTGGTGATTTCGCCACCGGCTGCAGCTCAGAAGTATATGATCGACCGTCTCAGGCACACACAAGTTGCAGCAGGGGCAAAAATTTTTAAATTTTTGGTCGACGATTTTCATGTTCGACAGGTGCTGTGCAGTCCAGAATATGCCCATACGCATTTTCCCAATGTCCTGAAGACCCAGCTTCAGGTCCTGATACATAGCTTGAAGGTCAACCCAGTTGCCTTTTTTGCAGATTTTTTGATCCACCGGGCGCTCCCGGTCACCTATGTGGTCATCCGAGCCTTCATCGGCGCCTTGATGAGGTCGGCTATCCATGTTTTTGAGGTCGGCCACTTATGGTATGTACGCTCACGGGCTGTGCTGGTGCGCATAAACACTGAGGTTATGCCCAGTTAATCCCTGATGCGCTCCATGGCCGCTGATTTTCCGACATTGACAATCAGTCGGATCGCCTTGTCGATTTCTGACTGTATGGACTTGCAAATGGCTTCGCTCATGCCAAATGTCTCCCCACCGTAACGTCAAATCGGCATCAGAACCGAATTGATGAACTTGATTTTTAGTGCTGTGAGCACACCAGACCGCCTCAGGAAGCTGTAGGCAGTGTATACAGCCTCCCTGGCCTTATTCTTGCTGTACTTTATCGTCCCAGATACGTCCCACTTGCTATTCATAATATAGCCCAAGTAGGTGTACTGGTTGGTGGAGTCGACTTTTTCACCCTGAAGGGTCATATCAGTAGTCAACTCCCCGCTTATCGTCATTATCTCGCACTTGGAGGCATTCACAGCCATTTCCCAAGTGTCCGACCATTCGGTTATGGTATCCAGTGCGTTTTGCAGATCGGCTGATGATTCGGTCAATAGCACGGCATCGTCGGCAAACAGTAGTCCTGGTATGCGTGAGGTGAGCCCAGGCACCCGCACACCTCGTACGCCCTTGGATATATCATTAATATAAAAATCGAAAAGTATCGGCGAGGCTGGGCACCCTTGCCGCACTCCACAGAGGTATTCAGTGGGGTTGGAAATTTCATTTCCAACTCTAACTGCGATTGTCGGTGCATCATACATGCGCTTGATAATATTGAGGAGTTTTCCTCCAATACCCAATGCTTGCAGTTTATGCATTAAGGCCATGTGGGGAACCTTGAATTTCTTTTTATTCTACTGTTTTATATCACATGATCAATTTAAGAAAAATGTGATAGAAAATTTATTATTTATACACCACTATTGAAAAAAAAAACCCCCCCGTTAGATTTTATAAGTGCTTATAATTATCAATGAACTAGACATTTTCGACTAGTATAATGTTGTATATTTAATTAATCTTTTTTGTTCTCAGGGTACCATATTATAAAATTAACGACATATAACAAGTATTTAACAAAATAAGCTATATTAAAAATATAAAATTGGCGAAAAAGGATATATCCTTATTATAATAAGCTATAAAAGGCTATTTTTTAATAATTTTTTTGGAATTTGAATTAAAATAGCTTTAAATAAATTAAAAAATATGATTGAGTTTCGATTGAATTATACGAAAAATAAAGTAAACCAAAATAAAAAAAGTTTCATAAAAAAAAAATTCAATACGAAGTCTATATGCTATAACAAAAAGCGTTGTATTTGAAGAATGAAAAAAAATTTTTTTTATATAAAATGAGCAAGTTTTACAATTGAAGTTGTTGATATACAGGTGGCCAGAAAAAGTATTAAATTTGATGGTAAACATACAAAATGGTTTTATAGGATATAAAATGCAGATTCATGAATGAATATATCCTAAGGAGCATCATTAACTAAATATTCTAATTTAGCCTTTTTATTTAGGTTGTTGGAGATGAATAAGTATTTTTTCAAGGATATAGGGGTGTAGTTACTATTGAAGCAGCAAACAAATTTGAAAAAAGTCAAATATTTTGGGACTAACCATGGGTATAAATCGTTAGCGGAGATTGAATAAGGCCTCATAAATGAAATGTACTGATCATGCGAATATTTTTCCGCTACATATTTTTGCTTTACTTCCAATAGTAACGTACAGAGGTGGTGGATGTATCTAATAGCGGAGACATCGTTTTTGATTGAGTTTAAGTCGTTGAGATAAATATCGAAATCAGAGATGAAGTCGTGGGGAATTTCGCTTATTAAAATAAACTTATGATTTAGTAATGTTGTCGATATAAAAAAGGTTATATTAAACGCTGAGGAAGTGAGAAATATATCAGCGGGGATAATTTTTTTCGCGAGCTGATATAGCCGAAAGGATTCTAAAGCTGATGATAAACATTTTTTTTTGGCAGTCTGTATTCTTTTACTATTGATCAATACATTATTTACTCTCACCAATTCAGATTGGTATAAAAGTGTGGCCATTATGTAGTAAAGTTGGTTGATAAAATAAATAGTCATAGAATAGTCAATTTTTTCGTACAAGAAAAATTTATTAGATTTATAGCGCGAGTTTAGATCATTGAGCAAGTTTTTGTTAAATTTGATATCAATTTCGTGTTTGATTTTACTCAATTTATTCAAAAATTTTATATAATTAAGGTTTGTATAGTCTTGGTTTTTTGATTTTTTTGTCCACCTGTTGTTTAAGAAGCTAGACAAGCCTGAAAAAAGCGAGTACATTTTTATGACAAAGGAATAGTTATCTGATGTTTGTGTGAATGATAAATAATCGAGATAATTGTTATCAGGATAAGCTTTATATTTATCGATTCCGTACTTGTATGCAAAATCGTCTTTCGGAAGGTTAACAACAATATCTTTATTGTTGATTGGAATTAACTCAGATCCGAATGCATATGCGTCTATTGTATATATATAAAATACCCACCAAACTCGCCTTTTAAATTCCTGTGAGAGTTTGTCTACATTCTGATAAAGATTTCTTTTTTGGTCCATTCTATATAGCTTTGTGCATTTAATAATGCTGGGGATAATAGCAATATTACAAGTATAACATAGAAATGAAAATTTACAGATTTAGATATTTTATAATTAAAATATAAAAATGAGCCGTTAGTCTATACTTACACTTTTAGCAGATCTAATAATTAGAGAAATAAAAAAAAGGTTATTATAAATAGAAATAGATATATAAATGGTTGAATAAAAATAAGGAATATTACTAGATATTTCAGAATACTTTTCAGTTCTAGAGGATTTATAGTGAAATAAGACTATAAATGTAGCGGCCCATACAATGTAAGGATTATGAATATCTTTTGCAGTTTTAATCTCTTTAATGGCTAACTGTGAATATCTGATTCGTAAGTCTTTATAGTTTTTAAATTTTGGATCTTTTATAAAATCAATGCAGGCGGATAGGTATGCGTATAAGAAATATTTAGGAAATAGATTGTGCTTTAATCTGTGTAAAAAATCTGGAATTCTAATTGGCATCATGTTAATGTAGTAAGCCTTGATCATGGAATAGGTTAAGGATTTGAGTTGGCTATAAGATGGAACTGGTAGCTCCATTTCTAGTTATTAATGCGTATTTTTAGAGAATTCAATTTATACAAAAATAAATTAAAATAAAAGCGAATAGGAAGTATACTTACTAATATTTATATTTTTTCGAGTTTTAAATAGGTAGGAGTATCTAAAATTTATATTAAATCTTAAAGTTTTGAATTGTGAAGAGTGGATTTTGCTAGATACATGGGGGGAGGTAAAGTTATGATTATAAGGTTAACTTATGATAGGTGGCGAGGTATGATGAATTATAGGGTGTACATTAAACTCTAAATAAGAGAGCTATATACAAATCGAAAATAATATATTGGCAGAATACTAACAAATACATTTCTACTGCGTTTTAGTCATTTTGAGAAAGGCTTTTTTAATTTACAATATTTTACAATATACATTTAAAAGATATATTTTTTTCCAGAAAATTTTGGACCGTTTTAGATTATCGGAGATTAGGCACTTTATTATTATTGTTCCAGCGAATAAAATTATTTGCAGTTTTAAATGAGCAGCCAAGGAAGCTGTTTAATTTCTAAATTGGGACTTACCAAATTAGAGATTATTGGTTATTAACTTTCCTATCCCTTTCAAGCGCCAACACTCTTAAGCTTGATTTAACGACATAATTGGAATAATTAAATGTTTATCATCAGTTATTGGATGTATTAACGCTAATACATAACCCTTTTCCGCGCTGTAGACTGATTTTGATCTAAAAAATATAGCCAACAGCGTTCAGTTTAAATAATTTAATCCCGAGTTTTTAATGACTATTGGTATGCTGAACAATAACAGCAAATAGTGAAATTACTTATAAATCATAAACGAATCATAGATTTGGTTTTTTATAGAGTGCTGAACGGGAAAGGGATGATTAAGATACGTAAAAGTAAAAGTCCGAAAAAAAATATTATTTAATACAAGTACACGAAATTAAAAATAGCCAAGATATATGTCCTTAAATCTTCAAGCAGGCTTAGAATAATCACACTGATACGTAAATGCTTGAATTTGTATCCAGCGCCGTATCTCTCTTTGTTCCAGGCTATCACTCAACTTTGCTGTTTATTCGCAGTAGATTTTAAATGTGCAATAAAGAATCTAAAATCTCATTAGCGTAACCTAAAAACAGATGATTATTTTTTATTTCATAACCAAAACGATCCAACGTTATTGCATAATTCAATTCATATTACAATAAAATAATGCTGCAACTTTATTTCAAAAGGAAAGTATCATTCGATTGATTTGATATATTATGAAATCAGACTTTAGATCAGGGTGGTAGGTACCTGATAATGCCAGACATCTTTGCTGCACTAAATTTTATTGTTAAATTTTAGGTTATACAAAAAAGAATGTTACATAAGTATATATAAGCTGGTTACACATATAATTATTGCGAGCTAAGCTTACACATAAAATACTTTAATGCAAGACTTCTGCTTTGCAATTTTTAGTAATAGTTATTTGATCTAGGTCAGCGGAGAATTCTATGCGCGATTTTTTTTTAATACGGGGTCTTATTTGAGAATCTATAGATATGGGAAATTCTTTTGAGGAGCGGATCGTTTTCCTTTGTTACAAATTCTATTTGTGGTTTAAATTCTATTAATGTACACTGCCGGACAAGTCTAATAGAATAGCCAATATTATCGCCTATCTATTATTAGCCCTCAAAGTCCTGGAGAACGTATTTTATGTATTTGAAAAATCTTTGGCATATAAATTATCGTCAATTTATTTATTTTTCAATTGCATATTTGATACGCTAGACTTGCTTTTTTTTAATTTTAATACAAAAAATTACGTAAAATGACTTGACTTGAATTTCCATTATACGGCATTATAAGACTTCTTATTGTACATTAA